>JAQFVV010006896.1:0-268394 GCA_028023455.1 Epiperipatus broadwayi | reverse complement strand
ATGATTTATAAACGTCAAATATTATTTATGCTTTCCTCACAAGAGATATTATAGTGTGTGAATCAAATATATGCGTTGATTAAAAATACCAATATTATGTTAGTAAAAATTTATAAAAGTATTTATATTTAGTATAATTAATGTTAATAAATTGTCTTTAAATTTAAGCCTTATTTTGTCAGTCAATTCTTTTACCAATTCTTTTACCAATCTTTTTATCGAATTCCTATCACCAATTAATTAAACTACATATTTTATTATTAATTAAAATTAGACTGGGTTAGTTTTAGGATTGTTTCGAGCTACTGGATTATGAGCCAACAATCCTAATACATTAGTCTTAGACTAGCTGACGCATCGGGGTTTACTCCAAAACAAATAAAGTGTTTGGATAGTAGGGGTTTGAATCTAGCAGCCGAGGTGGGCCACACAATCTGATCGTGGGTATTGTTGATAGTTAAAGCTATCAATATTTCTCATTTTGCCTCGAACGTACTTGTTCGACCTTTCCTTCATATATAACATTTATAATTAAATAAGATTATAAATGTATTATGAAGAAGTTTGAAACCAGCCAAAACAAATACAGTGTAAATAAGGTAATCTGCGGATCGATCCGGTACAGTATATACACATATTTATTTATTAATAAGTATGCAATGTTTACATATAGTTTTTGTTTGTATACATTGGACTATTAGAAAAAAATTACTGTGATAAAAATGTATACAATAAAAAAAAAAAAATCTAAGCTGAGCATATTTCAAAAATAAAAGCTTAAAGAGCCTTTTGGAAGCAATTAGTTTGTTATAGAAAACCTGATTTCATATATCTGAAGAAATAATATCTATTTTACATGCCATCTTTCATGAATCAAAAACTATGAGATTATAGAGAGAACAACAAATAATTCAAAATGTAGAGTAACATAGGTAGAATCCCAAGAAATATTAGTAGGGATGTAAAAAAAAAAAAATATTTATATATGTTTTATATAATTATGAATATATATAATAAATTCAAATACCAAAATTAATATTTAGAATCTCTTAACAAACCCTTACCTACACTACAAAGAGAGTGGTTGAAAATTTTAATGTAAATATTTTACAGTCAAAATATTTTTAAATGCCATATTAAGTACACTGGAACAATGCTCTAACCCAAGTTTATACCTAAATATAAACCAATTATAATTAATATGTTATATGCCAATATTATATTTGAATAAGCTAATCCCAAAATTAATAATAAAGATAAAAAAATTTGACAATATGAAAATTATATCGAATTATTGTATATTCAGAGTATCTTTAAATATGAAAAATACTTCCAATCAACAGGATTTATTTATTTGATGCTATTGTCTTCTTTATAAATACAGTACTAGAAATACAATATATAATAGTTACAAAGCTGATAAATAGAAATAAATCAATAATTTCTTAATTTAAATCAAATATATAAATAGTGAGGTCTGTTGGTAACTGGGATTAAAAAAATTGATCAGGGCAAACTAATAATATTCATTTTATATATTTCTGCTGTTGCAATTATAATTATCTGATTGTTAAAATAAATAAACATGTGTAACCTGAATATCAATGTGCATAAGCCAATTAGTGATTTTATTAGCGTTTTACCTCTGGGTTAAAAGAAAAAATTGCATATTCTTTTGTCTCAGAACTGTAATATTGGTTGTCTTGAAATTAGGATGAATGTGTGACATATTTTTTTGTAGATATCTATAAACTTGACAGAGAAAAATAAATTACAACTCTTGTATAATGAAGTTGTAAATTCATCAGTCAATGCAGTAGTTAGCAATCAAAGATGTCAAGTGCTAAGAATCCCCTGATTATGAACCTGAATTAAAATTTAATGACAATTTTTTATTTAGGTATTTACAAATGCACACAAAAAACTGTGTAATATTAAATGAGACATTATTGGACTTTGTAAAATTAGAAACTGAATAGACAATCGATTTAAAAAAGGGTCTTGTGCTTTTTTAAAAATAAATAAATATTAAAAATAGAAATGGAATTTCTAAATAAAAAGTAGAAAAATAACAAAAGATCGATAATATATCGCAAGAAGTAGCAAGATTACTGATTCAACTTAATGGAAGATATCAAATGCAGATAATTCACATTCAAGCATTGGATATAATACTAAAAAATATAGTTGATAATAAATGGACAGTTGGTGACTACATATGAGATAGATGAATGAAATAAGAAAGTTTACTAGTATAATGTGAAGAAGTTATGAATTGAAGAAACTGGATTAAATTTGGAAAGACCTTCATCTTACATAGGATTTGATATGTGAAAATGATGATAGTGAATAAAATTAAAATAAATCCCTATAGTGTCATTAGTATTTTTAGAATATAACAGATATTTAGACATCTTTTTAATTCTGAAAAGATTTAGTTTGTATTGAAATAATGATAAAAAAATATAAAATCATTAAAGCACTTTTCCATAAATGATTCAGTGATGAAGACATTTCAGAACATATCCACTTAAATATATAATTTTATATTTCTAGGTTTGCGTTTTTGAATTCAATAATTGTCTTTGACAATGGCTATAATTATCAAAAGCATATTAAGGTTGTATTTAATTTTTCTCCAAGTAGGGATATTGATATTCACTTTGATTTACTGTCACATGATGGAAAAATACATTTTAACAACAATGAAAATGGTCAACTTTCCTCTTAATTATTTGATCCTGCAGGGATTGCTTAGATTTTTTCGAAATGTTGCAATATAATAGAAATGAAAATTATGTAAATAATGTTTTAATTAATCTCTCCACTTAAAATAGTCAGTAATTATTTAAATATTTATTTATATATGCAACTTTTCTTCAGAATGTCTTTTGTAACTTTACTATTGTGAACTTTAATATCAATTCCATTGGATTGGTAGCATTTAAATAAAAAAAAAAAGAATGTTGCATAAGTCTTCAAAGTAATTGCTAATCCAAAATGCACACCTATAAAGATTGTCATAATGTTTTTATTATTTGACAATATAAATAATGAAATAAAAATTGCAGTTTATGCATTGAATATTGGTTTACTCATACATCTACAATCCATTTTATATTCGAATTTTTTTATAATACTGTCTTGTGCTGTCGTGAATAATAGTGAGAAAACTGGTTGATAAATTAGATTCAGCCTTCTTTATCCATAAATAAAATAGAGATTGGCAAATAATTAAAAAATTCAAGATGATAAAATTGAAACATTTTAGCATATTATTATATATATTTTAAGAAATTAATTTAAAAATAAACTTTATCGTCTATAATTACAATGGAAAAAAGAAAAATACAGTTCATTTTTATTTGGACAATTTTCTTTATGTTATTGTATTTGTATTGAATAAGAAATCCCTCATTTTTTTTTAATGAAAAATAAAAACTTTGTAGATGACTTTTTTGACTTTTAGTATTATTATTTCATTAATATCAACATTACTTACAATTAAAGCATTTTTTCCCTCTGACTTTTTCAAAACCAAATAAAAAATTTAAGTTTTGATGAGACAAATAAGAATAAAAATTCCAAAAAAAACTTATCAAATAAAAGGAATAAATAAGATAGTTTAAATTTTGTAAATTAATTTATAGCTCAATATTAGGTCCTACACATTGAAAATTTACGACTGGCTATATTTTGTTCTCTCTTCACTCACATTCCTCTTTTTTCTCAAAACCAAATAAGAAAGGGAAAAGACAATACTAAAATTTTGAAACAAGAAAACTGTCAATAAAAAGCAATGAGATTTTAGATTACAGATTGAATTTATAATTTACATAGTAGTAAAATACAGTAATCCATTTTTCCAAATCAAAAGCACCTTAAATTTATTGATTAATTATCACAATATTATTTCATGGTATCAAAGCAGTGTTTAAAGATTCAATTAAACATAAAATATAATATAGATGCCAGAGTACATCAGTACCAAATATTGTATCAGGTTTTCATTAATGAATTCAAGTTATGATATAGTAATTTTGATATTTATGCATGAGTAAAGGTTATCACCTATTCAACAGCACATGTAAATAATAGTACAGATCACATGAATGTGTTAACTTAAAGGCAAACATGCACAAGGTGGAAGAAAAGATCATCATAAACCTCTTTAGGCAAAATCTTTTTCTAAAAGGCAACAAGAGATACTCTTATTTAGGTGCTATTCATTCATTATTAGCAATTAATTAATAATATGCTGATGCGTTGTGGTGAAACTTTTTTATGTAATAATTTGTAGGCTTTTTTTATATATTCTAATTTGCATGTTAAGCCACTATTTTGTAGTTAAAATAATGAAGTGCAATTATTTTACATAAAACCAATGTATAGTTTCTTTTTTCCTCAGAGAAAATTTTCGACTATATCTTTCAAATATTGTAAATTAAAAACATTTTTAGGGCTAAATATTCATTCAAAATGATGTGCATATGTATTATATAGTAAAAAAGTTTATTAATGAAATTTTCAATATGTATCCACAGTATTTTGTTAATATTTACTCATTAATTGAGCATTTTAGAAAATTTGCATTTTACACAAATTAATATTAAACTATAATAATTAGCACAATTAGTAAAAAAATGATCTGAGTTAATTGTGAGAAAGCAAGTGAATTGAAAAAGAACTATCTGAGGAAAGAATAATGAAGTTTCCTCAAAAAAAATGGACAGGGCTAAGTTAAAGCTATATTTATGTTTCTAAATACCTTAAAAGTAAAGATTGTCAGCAATATAAAATGTATGAGTTAATTAATGGATACTTAAATTATAGACATTAATGTATATAAGTTAAAAAAAATCTTGTTAATAGTCTACAAAAGGCATGTAATATGTTAGAATAAATTATTCCGCTACACACAAACTTATTAATTCCTATACCAAAGTGAAGGGTAATTGCTTATTATTTCTATTAAAATTTCCTAATTAGCACTTATATTATTCACATGCTTGCTCATAACTGTTATTAAAACAAGCAAAACTACCCATACAGTAGTGCCACTCAGTACAAGCCAGAGTAATTAATGGATGCCAGAAGACTTGTGCATAAAATCTCTAACTAGGGCCTACTCATCCAATATCCCCAGATTAGTTTCTAGCCTATGGCTTTCATCAGTAAAGAGGAGGAAGAAGAAGGAGAAGGATGATGATGCTAATAATAATAATAATAATATAATATTAAAAGTAAATAAGCAATTATTTTATCTAGCGCCGTGTTTACAATTATATTACATTCAAATATCAGCCTTTCAAGCTAATTGAGCACGCGCCTTTTGAGAGTGTTAAATAAATGAATGCTTTCCTCTTCAATCCAAGATATAGTATTTATGCAGGAATAAAAAGGATCCTCTTATTTAACACTCTCAAAAGGCGCGTGCTCAATTAGCTTGAAAGGCTGATATTTGAATGTAATATTAAAAGTAGTAAAAATGATAAAATATAATCATTATCATAAAAATATAGGGGACTTGAACACAGACTTTCAAGCATTCTTCAACTATCCACACTATCTTCTGGACCAACTGATGAGGGCTGACGTCATGTGTATCAGTGATATGAGATAGTGTGGATAGTTGAAGGGTGTTTAAAAGTCTGTGTTCAAATTCCCTATATTTTTATAATGATTATATTTTATCACTTTTACTACTTTTAATATTATATTACCTATATATATATTATTACTATGTAATTGAATATTGTGAAAATTATATTTTCAACCAAATGCATAAAAAAATAATTAAAGTATAAGTAGCTTAAGAAAGATTGAAATATAAATCTATTTACATAATCTTTCATTTTTTAATTAAACTAAAATGATTAGCCAAAAATTAACTTTATTAAAATAATTTTAAAGAAATGTAAATACTGTGATAGTCTATAATATACTCCCTGTATTATCTATATATGCAGGTACTTTAAACCAATAGAGTTTGACACGACCATATTAATAGAGCAATCTGAAACTCATATAACTAATTCTTCAATTAGCTATAAACCTAAATAATGCATTACTTAAGAACACAAGATCATATAAACTATGTTCAATTTACTAAATTCTTACCTCTTATCTTATACATATAAACATAAATAGCCACATATTAGTTCAGAGCCTTGATCTCATCAGAAAGCCTAATCAATAGACAAGTAATAATGTTGGCTGTATGCCTACTTAAATCTATAAGTTAACAAAATTAAAATAACTGAAATGATGGGATTTGATTAAATAGTTTTATTAAACTAAGAGTTAATCATGTCATTTTATTTTATCAATACTGCTATTGCCTTTATTATCTCACACTTACTAAACACCTTGTATTGATTACTTCATTCAAATATTGAAAGCATGATTAACTATATATAATTCCTATACGTACATAAACCTCTGCAGGCACAAGTATAAATAATTTAATATTTATTCCTCCACATGTACAAGTATGAATGATTTACTATTTATTTCTTTATGAGACTATTTATTTTAATTTAAGCAATTTAAAAATTCACCAAATAAATTTGATCTATTTTTAGAATATAAAATTTTGTCTCTTGTATTTTAAAAAAAACTAATAAATAATAACTCAGACTGCAATTTCAACAATTGCCTCCTTTATAAAACTCTAACATTGTATCAATTATTAGAATTTACACAACAAATGAATTAAGATTTATAATGGTATAATTCTATACAGAGACTGCAAGGGGTTATTAAATTTACAATCTATATAATACACTTATTTAGTAATCAATATTTTATAAATGATATTAATAATAAATACAAGTTTTCCAGAGTTGACATATATGTGTATAAAAGTGGATTTTTAAAAAATAAAGTTTATAGGGGTCCCTTTGCTGTGTCCATCGTCACAAAAATGATTGATTTTTTGACTGATGACAGCAGGAAATCTCTGGGGATTTGCCCAATCGACATGGTGCTCCTCATCAAGAAATGGGAGGATTCACGCGAATTGGACAATCTCGGACCGATTTCCATGGTGCCACTGCTGATTAAGGCAATTGAGGGTCTCATAAAAGAGGATATCCAAGACAACATCCTTGGTCGCCTCTCGTCTTATCAGTTTGCTAAGAAAGGGTGCTCGACTGCCGATGCTGTCAGCCAATTTCACCTCTTTGTTGACCACATACACAATGGAAGAAAATCCAGGCCAGTCGGTGTGCAGCTTGACTTTGCCGGGATCTCTGATTGCGTCAGAATTGACAAACTACTTAGTGTACTGGAGAAACTCAAAGTACCTGCAGCATACCTCTAACTTGTAGAACATCTCTACAAAATTGGGAGATATTGCTCTCGTTGGATGGCTGAGATGTTCCAGGATGTAGGCCCTGTGTTTCCATCCTGCATGTGCCATCCTCTTCATGGCTACTCCTTTGCTCAGAGAGAGCATTCACCATATTTCCTACATGGATGAAATGGTGGTTTCCTCTAGTGATAAACTCGCGAGGCTTGAAGAGCTCTTAGACTGATTCGCATGCGAATTTCGTCAGGGTAAACGAAGGCAAATCTGCCACGTGGTGAATATTGACAGGGAAGCAAGTACCGAGCAGATTTAAAGAAGCCCTGCAAAGTTTTTTTGGATTCCACCTAGCCTCCTCCTCAGTTATGAGGAGAAACATGGATATCTTACTCTCCAAGACTGAGATCGTAGTCATCTCCTTGTCAAAAATCTCCCTATCCTTGTTGGGCAGTTACGTTAATAAATTCTGTGGTATTGCCAAAAATTGCATACTACCTGGCCTGCTTTTCCCCAACCAACATCTTAATTAAAAGAGTTGAAACTCTCTGCAGGAGGCTATGCTGGGGGAGGGGGGCTGAATGGGTTAGGCTTGCATTCCATAAACAATCTTTCATATACAAAGAACATATAACATCCTGGTTAGGCTATTAAATTCCCAGTTGGTCATCGAATACCCCATTCCAATGGAGGTTGACACGACTGATAGGCTCCCATCTAGTGTAAAGGTCTCTGGTTTCGACAACAGGACACCCTAGTCCTAAGGAGCATTAAACTTCCAACACCCTGTTTGGCTCCAAACTCACTTAATGGGACACCTACCAGCTGATGTTTAACTCTAAAACCAAAACTCCCAAACTCCCAGCTGCCATTTCCCAGATTCATCAAATGGACTAAGATCTTCAGGTTTGAGCCCAAATACATGGACTTTCTGATCAAGATTAACCTTGAGGCCTTACTCACTTTCCTATGCTATCACCGAAGCCACAATATCAATCCTTTGTGCCCAATGTGTGGGAAACAGGAAGAGACAACTGATCACTTTTTATTTCAATGTGATTCCTGGTCAGAACTACAAAACTATGCACCGATAAAATGACCGTGCCAGACCTGGTCTGTGTGATGATCCAGACTGCATCCAAGAAGGGTCTATTCAGCTCTGTCTAGCTACTTTATAAATTTCAGAATATGGACCATCAGGTATAAAGTGGCGAAATTCATCCGTAAGGCAAGGGGATCAGATAAGAGAGTTTAGTCTGCCTTCAATGTCTGACCAAACTTGGGGGCAGCTGAAAATATAGCGAACTATGATCAACTGAACATTACTGCCTAAACGGATCTATGCAATTACTGTTTTATCATATAAATTATCCAATCTATTTAGCCAATTGTTTAGCTATTGTGGCAGATTTATTGAATGTTTGTATGCAGCCCAAACTGATACTCAATTTCTTTAACTACTGTAACCAATTAATGTAACTTTGTAACTCATTTCTCATTGGGTAAACTGTTTGAAACGCCCACAAAAGACTTAATCTTGGCTGTGTAATTCCATTTGTATATTTTTTTGTTTTTTTTTAAACTATCTGTCTAAACAATGGAACACCATATCAAGTTCCTTATTGTATTTCATATTTATACCCAATCTCTCTTTTAAATCATTATAGCCAAATATTGTGGTTTTTGTGACTTGCTTGATATCCCAATCATTAGGCTGATTGTATAAAAATTTGTTTGTATACTTCTCTTTGTATATTCTACAGAATTGTTATTAATGTTTATCACAAAACAATGGGACAACAAATATAAATTCCCAACAGTTTTCAAATTTTATTGTATCCCCTGTATTGTACTTTTTCTATGAATAAAGTTTGTTTTTGGAATAATAATAAAGTTAGAGACTTTTGCTTTTAAAAGTTCTAAATCAGATCAAAAAATGTATTGTAACGGAATAAGTATATGCCGTTACATTTCTTTCAAATAGAAGTAAATATATATATATAAAATCACCCTCGAGTAGAAATATAAGTATAAAGGGGGGGGGGTAATAATTTGATTTGAATTAATATATATAATGCACAGATGGCAAACTAATTGTATAATTTAAAGTTAAAATCTAAAAACAAGATTCTTTTTAATATAAAAGAATTTTTTAAAAAAATGCTATTAATTAGTTATTTTTATTCTTAGAATGGAAATGATTTTCAATTTTGAGGTAATTGCAAACAGGCTCTTGGGCATATAATCAGATAGGAGATAAATTAAAAAAATACTAATGATAAGAGTTTACAGGGATAAAAAAAAAAAAAAATTTGAAGGGAGAAGAGATTTTTGGATTGCTCTTGCTGATTGTGTATTATTAAGTATATTTATAAGTGCATTGCGGATCTCCAAAATGTAGGGGTCAGCAATAATTTGTTTCCCGTATTTGCAGCAGCTGAAGCGGTCTACAGAATAGGATGGTTCCCGGAAAATAGCCAGCAACGGACTTCTCTCCATCTAGAAGAATAGGAAATTGAAAGAACTTTGAATTCTACCATGCATCAAGGATTACAAAGATGGACTTTACCTATAGCATTGGAAAGTATAAACTTTTCTTTTAAATGAAGTATGAACATTAATCATACAATGCAAACTTTTTCCAGTATTTTAAGTGTCACTTAACTTTTAAAAGAAATCTCTTATCTAACTAAATTTTAAATTATTTATATATTTTCTTTTTTTTTAAATATGCTTAATATCATTTCCATTCTCGTAATTTCTTTTGAATTAATTATTTAAAGTGAGCGTGATTCGTAAGATTGTTAGTTTAAAGTGAGTTAATTGTGGGCTAATTGTTTCGTAGTTGGATCGGTGCTAGTAGATAGATGTAGGGATGTTTTATGTCAATGTAACTTAAGTAGGTGCATTAGATACTCGTTCCCTTGTACCGCGTTAGCATACAGGGCATAATATCCACCTGAACGTATGACCTAAAGGGTAGTCATTATGTTGTCAATGGTTGTAGATGTATTTCATACACCATTGATTTTCTTACCCTCTGACTGGGACAATAAGCCAGCAAAGACCGCTATCACCATTTACAGAGCTTCTCTTATAATTTTTTTCTTATATCATGGGGAAGATGCTCATTCATTTTCACCATGATTCGTTATTTTTCTAATGATATCATGCTACAGATGTAAAATTCCTGTTAGCATGATTTTGTTATGCTAATAATCTCATTTTGCATTGGTCACATCGGTATATCAGTAAGCTAGCATTGGTTTAAATGCAAGATTTTTGGCCTAAGATTAAAAGGGATTGGGTTGGTTATTGCGTAATCTATGTAGCATGTTCACACTTAATAAAATATTAAAATTGTATTTAAATCTATTAAACACTTCCATCTGTGCATATAATCCAAATCAAATATATTTAGTTGATTTAATTTTCAGAATCTTTTTAATGCATGTGTGCGTTATAATAAAATGTTTTGTTGAATTAATTTTGGCAGTAACTTATTTTATATATTTTATTAATATTTAAAAGTAAGCATTAGAAATTTGAATATACAGTATGATATTTAAGCTCACCTTCTCCCTGAGCTAGCGACTCGTGCTTTCGGTTGGATAAAAAGCTAACCTTTCCCGCGCGTATCTGCCTACTGTATAAATTTTCCAAGTTCAAATGGCCTGGTGGCACCTTGGTGAGGCAGATTAGGTTAGGGAGATTCATTGACCGTTATAGTATGTACTTAGTTTTTGCTGAATAACTTAGTAGTAACGTGTTTTAATGCAAGAGCTCTTGTTTAAATAAGTCTACATATGCTCATTTTGTGACTAGTTTTTTTTTTTTTGTTTCCTTTCCTGGGAAATTAAGGCATTATATTCAGTATTTGCCATGTTTCTATCCAAAAATTAAAATTTAAGGCTTTTTTTTTTCCATTAAATAATAGATGTGAACAAAAGGTTTTATGGGACACCTAAAATTTCTATAAGACTGCAAAAATTCAATTTTTAGTGGTTAAGTAGGCAAAAAATCATTTTGTTTGCAATTTCAGCCACATCTTTTTTTTATTACTGGTTCTTTCTTCCTCTAGTTAGCACAGGAATGAGCTAAAAATATTTTTTTTCTTGATTCTTTAGAATCCTGGCTAATCCAATGGCATTATATCTTCATCAATTCCATTAGATATAAAAAATTCCAAACTTCTATTCTTTTATTTTAATCAAAACCTGGAGAACTCATTGTTACATACAATATCAATAGCATTCTTGTTTAAAAAAAGTAAAATTTAAATTATCAAATTATACTTATTTAAAACCTATTTATTAAATCCTTATTTGCCGATATTAAAATATTATTTACATATACTAATATATTTAATATATGGATTTGTTATGAATGCCCACTTCCTCTAAACATAACAACTGCCTCATCTATTATCTTAGCCTTACAAACCACTTACATTATGTCTCAAATGGTACCATGAAATATTTTATTTCATATCTATCTCCCCGTTTAATATGCAAAAAAATCCTCTAATCACTTCTTTGCTTATCTATACATTTTCATTTATTTTTTAAACAATTCTATTACTTGTGTCTATAAATTCTCATATCACTTCTTTTCTTACAAGGTTTGGGAATTCTGCTATTGTAGGATCTTTTAATGCCATTTTTATTTTCTCCATATTGCATTGTAATCTTAAATGGTGCATTGTAAAGAATGACAATTTTCTGGTTCATTTCCAATATGAAGTGGATGTGGCTTCTTTTCCACTGCATCTTTTCTTCTTTTCATTTCTTGTTGTCTTTCACGTGTTCTTTGGCACTTTTTCTTTCTATTAATCTCTTCAGTGATAATTGTTAACTTAGTTTTAATCAATGATGACTCATGCAGTCTATAATGAAATTGGTTTTTTCTGTTGCTGAAAGTAAATTAGATATTTGAACCTTTTCTTTAACATCTGTTACATCTGTTACATGTGCACTTTCCTGGATGCAACTGACATCAAGACACCTAGTTCTTTGTGTCACTAAAGTGAATTTGTTCTTTCCCTACAGATAAACACACCATTATGATAATCTACTAGACAATAGTTATGGAACATGAAATTGGAACCTAAAATAACTCCTGGAATTAATGAAGGCATGATGAGAAAAACATATTGTATCACTTGTGTCCCAATTTGCAAATTCAGACTTACTTAGAATCTACTTTAATTTCCATTTGCAAGGGTAATGTGAATCTTCTTTAAAGACAATACTTGGAAAATTTGCATCAGTATATTTTATACTGTGAAAAACCTCATTAGATATTAATAGTTGATTTCCCATGTTAATCAGAGACTGGGTTTGAAAACCTCATGGTTCCAGTGAGTATTCTTGTTTATAATAATTTGATGTATCCAGATCATCTTCAAAAACTGCATTACTAATACCATATATAATAGTGTCCCCATCAAATATAGTATTTCCTACCAGATTGTAGGGATTGCCACCAGGTCAAACATTTAATGAAGTTCCATCTAGTTTTCCCATAATGATAGATTGGTTATGAACTTTGCCATCCCCTGTACTAAATTGATTATTCTCTCTATACAATTCCTTAAAGAAAGTGTATTCAGGTTCACTCCCTATATACCACCTTCTTGTTCTATTACATTTGACTATTTTGACCTCTGAAATGTGAACCTCTCATGTTATGTCCACTACTTCCATTGCTCCATCGGCTTTTTCTCAAGATATAAATTCTAGCAATGTCACCTAGGTTGATAATCTAGTTTCTTTTGTCTGCTTTTCATTCCAGGTAGGTGCTTGTACTGCTTACACAGCAAATTTCAGTGGGTCTGTTTGTTTCGTATTCTCAGCTGGCTCCATGTATAAATTTTCTGTATCTATAGAAAACTTATGACAACTTGTTAAAGTCCTTTGAATCGACTCTGGCATTGTTTTATTGTTTGTATTATTTTTTCTTTGGACAATGAAAAGCTATGTTACCTCGATTTCAACACCTGTCACTCTAGTTGTTTTAGGATATTCTATGGTGTACCACCTTCTTGTTTTGCTTCACTCCAAAAATCACACAAAATAGCAACCCTATCTCCCAAATGCCTGTGGTTTTGTATATAAGGATTTCCATGAATCTTTAGCTACATTGTGCAAATGATTGCTTGCAATAATAACCTTCTCCCTTTCATTCAATTGATGAAAATAAAAGAGATCTTTCAAACTATCAAGATGACCTAAAGGATTTTCCTCTATATCACTTTTGAATACTTCAACAGTAACAATACTAATGTGCCATAAGTCTTTCCTTTGTAATACTACCCATCTTTGGATCTTCACCATTATATATCATTAGATCATCATCTTCACCAATCTTCTTTGCCACATGTGTATTAAGATGCATAAATCCAATACTTGATTCATAAGAGGTTGGTGTACATTACTTCTGTTCCATAGAACACATCCTTCAACTTTCCCATTAAAGTTTCTTATTTGACACATACAAACAAATATTCAAGGTCTAACTCAGAGCCTTGATCTCTTCATCAGAAGGCCTAATCAATAATCAGGCAACTACCAGTAATGTTGGCTGTACATCTAATTAAATCTATAAGCTAACAAAATTAAAATAACTGAAATGATGGGATATGATTAAATAGCTTTACTAAACTAAAAGGAATTTATTTCATTTTATTTATCAGTATTGCTATTGCCCTTATTATCTCATACTTATTAAACTCCTTGTATTGATTATTTCAAGTATTGAAAGCATGGATAATTGTATATAATTCCTATACCTACAACACATGTCCGCAAGCACATATATGAATAATGTAATATTTATTCTTATATGTACACACAGCTCAGCATGCACATGTATGAATGACTTACTATTTATTCCTATATAAGACTATTTACTTTAAGCAGTGGCTGCAGAAAGGAGTTTGCTATTAACTGAAAGGAGACCCTTTGATTCCTCTTGGAGGCCTTAAAGGAACTGAGCAGGGCAAATTCCTAATGTCCACTCCTTACGTTCTTGTCGTTGCAGCTGTTATTAATATGTGATTATTCATATAGTATACAAACATGGATGGGCTGCTCACCAACACGCATTAGCCAGCGTGGTGAGTTTATTGGCTTTTTACCTCTGAGTTTAAGATCAAGAAACACCATGGTCTTTCTTCTCAGTGCCTGATAAGGCAGAATGAATGTTTGTGTAAATGATAAATATTTTTCCAATACATATATACAATTATGACAGACAAAAATAAAGCATGGCCCTTATTCCCAAGAAGCTGTAAGGTCACCAACCAAGGCAGCGGTTGGTGGCCGAAGGCGGAGGGTGCTAAGAATCCCCTGATTGCGGACCCAGGCTGCCATTTAATGACGACTTTTTATTTAGGTACTTACAACTGCAGATCACTTTCAAGTGAAGGAAGATTGCAAGAATTAGAAGAAGAACTGTCTTATATTAAATGGGACATTTTGGACTTTGTGAAGTCAGAAGAAAAGGAGAAGAAACAATTGATTTAAAAAGTGGACATATACTCTATTATAAAGGCACACATATTGGAAATACAAGTGGAGTAGGATTCATTATAAATAAAAAGTGGAAGAACAATATTGTGGAGATTGATGGCGTATCGGACAGAGTGGCAAGATTAGTTATACAACTTAATAGCAGATACCAAATGCAGATAATTCAGGTTTATGCCCCAACAAGTTCTCATAGTGATGAAGTAGTAGAAGATTTCTATATGGATGTACAAAAAGCTTTTGATCAGATATGAAGTAGTAGAAGATTTTTATATGGATGTACAAAAGACTTTTGATCAGAGTAAACAACATTTTAAAATTGTTATGGGAGACTTTAATGCTAGAATTGGTAGACAAATGAAAGATGAAATTGCTGTAGGTAATTTTGGTTATGGTAATAGAGACTTGTGGAGTTTGCAGAAAAAGAAAAACTTTACATTATGAATTCATTTTTTGAGAAAAATGTTAAAAGGAAATGGACATGGAAGCATCCAAATGAAGGTACAGCAGAATTGGATTATATTTTGACTAACAGAAAATACATATTTCAAGATTGTAATGTTCTTAATAAATTTAACACAGGAAGTGATCATCGATTAGTAAGGTGTAAGTTACGTGTTAATGTAAAACTAGAGAGACAAAAATTATTAAGAAAAACAATATTTACAATTGATATTCCTAATCTTCAGAAACATTCTAATGAATTTAAATTAGAACTTACAAATAGGTGTTAGGAGATTTTGAACATGATTCAGATTTGAATGAAATTAATATGAAAATAACTGATATACTTTTAAAAACTGCAACAAACATAGCTGGTAGAAAAAAGCAGCAATTGACTAATAAAATTTCTACTGAGACTAGAGAATTTATGAAGAAAAGAAGGAATATGAAGATATACAAAAATGATGTATTAAAAAGAATTGAATATCTCAAATTTTGTAAAATGGTATGGAAAAGAGTTGAAAATGATATAAGAAAGTATAACTGTGAAATAGCAAGGAAAGCTGTAGAAGAAAATAAAAGTCTCAAAACTGTTAAAGAACATTTTGGTATTGGTAGGAAATTTATATCTGCAATAAGAAAAAAAGATGGAATTATTACTAAAATGAGAGATGACATCATGAAATTGGTAGAAGATTTTTATCAAGAATTATATAGTAATAAAGAACTAGTACCTCCTATATCTATTACATCTTCCGAATTGCCCAGAATTTTAAATGAAGAAGTGAGACATGCAATTAAGTGTATGAAGAAAGGAAAGGCTCCAGGAAATGATGGAATTATAATTAATATATTAAAAGAAGCAGGTGAAGAAATAGAAACAATTTTAGCAAAGTTATATACCAAATGTCTAAATGATAAAGATGTACCGGAAGATTGGAAGAATGCAGTAATAATATTAATATTTAAAAAAGGTGATAAAGAAGATATTAGAAATTACAGACCCATCAGCCTTTTATCAGTTTTATATAAAATTTTTACCAAGATAATTACAACTCGTCTACAGAGAACTTTGGATTTCCACCAACCAAGAGAACAAGCTGGATTTAAAAGTGGTTTTAGTACAATAGATCATATCCAGGTATTGAGAGAAGTCATAGAAAGGTTAAACGAATACGAGTTGTCATTATGTTTTGGATTTGTAGATTATGAAAAGGCATTCGATTCTATACACATTTCTTCAGTGATTAAAGCATTGGATCATTAAGGTATAGATCCAGGATATTGTCATATTTTAAAGAATATTTATAAAAATGCAACAGCAACAATTAGATTACATAATGATACTGAAAAAATCAACATTGAGAAAGGTGTAAGACAAAGTGACTCCATATCTCCAAAACTCTTTACAGCAGTGCTGCAAGAAGTATTTTGTGGATTAAAATGGGAAACTAAAGGAGTGAAAGTAAATGGAGAGTATTTAAGTCATTTAGATTTCACAGATGATGTAGTTGTTTTTGCAAATAATGCTTCAGAGCTGCAGGAAATGTTGCAGGAGTTAGCAGACGAAAGTAGAAAAGTAGGACTAAAGATAAATGTTAAAAAGACTAAAGTAATGTTTAATCGATTTGCTCAAAATATAAAAATAAAGATTGATTATGAAGAATTAGAAGAAGTTAACAGTTACAAATACCTTGGTCAGATTATTAATACAGATGGAAACATAATGGATGAAATTAATCATAGAATTAAACTTGGTTGGAGTGCTTTTGGTAGAAATAACTTGGTACTAAAAGGAAGGTTTTTAATAAATGTGTTTTGCCAGTTCTTATTTATGGATCTGAGACTTGGACACTTAATAGAAGAGCAATACAGAGACTTCAGACCACTCAAAGAAGTATGGAGAAGTGTATGTTGGGAGTAACAAGAAGAGATCGAAAACGCAATGTATGAGTAAGAGAACAAACAGGTGTTACTGACCTTATTGAAAAAATTAAAAGATTGAAATGGAGTTGGGCTGGACATATTGCTAGAAGAGATGATAATAGATGGACAATTGAAATTTTAAACTGGATTCCAAGAGATTGTAAAAGAACCAGAAAGATACCACATGTGAGATGGATGGATGAAATAAGAAAATGTGCAGGGGTGTTGTGGAGAAGAGAAGCTAAAGATCGGAGAAGATGGATTAAACTTGGAGAGACCTTCATCCTGCAGTGGATTGATAATGGTTGATGATGATGATGATGATGACTTTAAGCAGTTAAAAATAGAATATAAAATTTCTTTATTAAAAAACAACAACAACTAATAGACAATTCGGATTACAATTTCAATAATCACCTCCTTTATAAAACTTTTATCGATTATTAGAATTTATACAACATACGAATTAAGATTTATAAAGGTATAATTCTATACAGAGAACATAGGCGGTTACTAAATTTATAATCTATAACACACATATATAGTAATCAATATTTTATAAATGACAATAATAAATTACAACGGTTATCTAGAGTTGACATATAAATAAATAAATAAAAGATTTTTAAAAAAATAAAGTCTTTTTCTTTTAAAAAGTTCCAAATCAGATAAAAAAATATATATATACTTAGTCCTTGCTGAAGAACTTAGTAGCAACACGTGTTTTAATATAAAGAGCTCTTGTTTAAATAATAATCCAAAATATGCATATTTTGTGTTTATAGTTATTTATTTTCTTTCCATTCCTGGAAAACTAAAGCAAATTATATTCAGTATTTAATAGCAAATCGTAAGGGTCAGCAATTTGAAATTTGCCACATTTCTGGAAACTCCTAAAGACTAGATAATGTGATCTTTAGTGGTTTAGGTAGATATTCGTAAATTAATCATACGTGTAAGATGAAAAAAATTATTTTGTTTGCAAGTTCACCCATGTCTTTTTTTATATTATTGATTCTTAAAGATAAATAAACATTCATTTAGTTAAACTAGATTATATGTGTTAAATTATCTTTCAAGGTAGTAAAATAACAATGTCTAAAATCTCCTGATTAATAAAATGTTCATTTTCATGATTTTCCCAATAAGTTTTAACACACGTTTTGTAATCACACAATCGACAAGTAAAACAGTTTTTGTCTGCAGCCTTGAATTCACATGAGCTCCAATAACTGGATTTTTTTTCTGTATGTATTCTTACATGTCTTTTTAAGTTACTTTTATCTGCAGTTTTAAATTCACACAAAGAGCAAAAAAAAGGTTTTTCTCCTGTATGCCTTCTTTTGTGTTTTCTTAAAGAGCTGTTATCAGCAGTTTTAAAATCACAGAAATTGCAAGAGAAAGGTTTTGTACCTGTATGACAATTTTCATGCCTTTTTAAATCCTTTCTATCACTAGTTTTGAATTCACAAAAACTACATTGAAAGGGTTTTCCTCCTGTATGCCTTATTTCATGTATCCAGAATTTTTCTTTCTTTGCAGTCTTGAACTTACACAAATGGCAGTGAAAAAGTTGTTCTCCTGTGTGTATTCTCTTATGTATTTTTAAACTTGAGTTCCGAGCAGTCTTGAAGTCACATAAAGGGCAGTGAAAAGGTTTTTCTCCGGTGTGTGTCCTCTCATGGGCTCTTAGACGTGCTTTGCAAGCAGTCTGGAATTCACACAAAGAACAAGGAAACGGCTTTTCTCCTGTATGCCTTCTTTTATGCATACTAAAATTAGCTTTGGAGGTACTCCTGAATTCACATAAACTACATTGAAAACATTTTTCTTCTGTGTGTATATTTTCATGTCTTCTAAAAGAGCTTCTGTCACTTGTCTTGAATTCACACCATGTACAGTGGAAAGGTTTTTCTCCTGTATGTGTCCTTTCATGTGTTTTTAAATAATTTTTGTTTGATGTTTTGAATTCACATATACTACATTGAAAAGGTTTTTCTCCTATATGATTATTTTCATGTCTTCTTAAATAGCTTTTACCATTAGTCTTGAATTCGCACAAACTACACTGAAAACGTTTTTGACCTGTATGTGTTCTTTCATGTTCCCTTAAATCTCCTTTCCCTGCAGTCTTGAATTTACACAAACTACACTGAAATGGTTTTTCCCGTGTATGAATTCTTTCATGTCTTCTTAATGATTCCTTATAAGCAGTCTTGAATTCACATGAACTGCAGCCAATAATTTTTTCTGCTGTAATAGATTTTCCCATATTGTTTCACAAAGTTTTATAAAAAAAGTCATAAGAATATAATTTTTATATTTCTTTTATGTTTTTTCTTTCTTATTTTCTGAAGTTTTGCATGCATACTGAAAGTCTTTTATATGACTGGAGATTTATTTTCTTCTTTATGATTATAATTGTTTTTATCTGATTGAGAAAACAATAATGAATAGAAATGACTGTTCACTGATTTCTGTTCTTTAACAATTATTTAATTCAAAACTATTAGCTTTCTTTGAGTATTAGTTATTTGCAAATAAATTCATGTTCTCATATAATTAATATCAGGTCCTTCACTGAAGAAAATTCATAGAATGGACATTTTTCAAATCATCATTATCTTGCCATATAAATTTATAACATTATATAAAAGGATCATATTTTGTAAACATTTTTTTTTTGTTGCAAATATGAACTCAAGAAAATCAATAATTTCATCTCTAAGATAACAAAAATTCTTAACTTCATAAGAAATATGAGAAAAATAATTAACTGCCTTACTTTTCAACTATATTTTACATGTCAAGGAATACATTTTTCATTATGAGCATCACAATTCTTGCAAGAATACAGACATATCTCTTCACCAATTTTTCTTTTTTCCATGTTTTAGATCTACACAAAACAGAAAAAAAAAATCGCATTGCTTGAGATATATAACATGTCATAAATTGACAAATAAAAATAGTTTACTGAGGAATATTCTCAAAACAAACAACTTCTTAAACTTTTTTAACGGATGACAAACTTAATCTTTTTATTCAACCAAACAAATCATATTTCCAATTACTAATATCAAATAATCTAAACTGCTGTTTCTCATATAATCAAGTGAACACCTATTATTTATTTATTTCAACATGTCAAAGGTGTTGACCGGGAAGCGAAAACTTGACAACACCTATTATTTGAAATGACTTTACTATTACTTTACATACAATCCAAGAAAAATGTTGTAGACCATCAATCACATATATAGTTTTATAAATTATAATCACAGAAAATCAATTCAGCATTAAAAATTATAAAATATTAATGAAAAGATTAATAGATTATTAAACTGTTATTTTAAACAAAAAGAACTCTGTTCAAATATTTATAGTGATGTAGATATGCATTTCTCATTCTGTTTTCCACATGAGCTATCATTAATTATTCCAGGATCAATTTCAGAAAAATAAAGTATTTATATTTGAACTTTTAAGAGTGACAACTAAAAAATATGAACATTCCTACTTCATCTTGCTACTATATTTATTTCTAAATACAAAGTTATCAAATAAGCATAAATACAAAAGTATATATAAAAAAATTAAATTTAAAACTATAATTTATTGTTCCTTTTATTTTTTCCAAATCGCTCTTTGATATACAAAAATTATCATTCATTTTTATTAACCAAGCCAAACATAAAGAGTTATGATCAACTATATATACACACATTCAGACAGATAAATTCAGGCTGCATTCTTACAGAATTGAAGAAAATGATATTCTATTGATTACTTGTAAAGTATATAGCCCTATGCTAATTTAATATATATAATTAACTTCACTTTATTAAAACAGGTTCATTAAAGGAGATATTCAGTCTACACTTTTCTTAAATTGATATTAATTTAATAATTATGAATATTAAGTTTTCATCTAGTTGAAATATCGAATTCATTAAGTACTTTAAAGATGATAGTAGGAGTAACTCATTAAACTGTTGTTTATTCATAGACTGATAAAGAGAGTCATTAATTTAATCTTTAAAACAATACAATGTTGTTGTAGTCTAAATGTGTAAAAAAATAATACACTGGCAGGATATATGATTATATAACTATATTTAATGATATGAAAAAAATATTTTTATACAAAACAATAATACACGTAGATACAACATACTGTTTTTTTAAAGACAATATTTGCCAAAATGTACAATATCCTATAGATGCTGGATGAAATTTACTACTGCCTCTTTCACATTATATGTAAATTGCAAATGTTTGCTTTATTTCTTATTTTTGAAGGATTTTTTTTTGCCCAATTTGTAGTGGTTATATGAATACAAACAGTTTGAGAAATTCTAAATTAATGAACACAAATTTCAAGTGGACATCTCACAAACTCATTCTATAATAATAATGAATGTTATCACACTATCTTCATTAAATCAAATAAATAATGACAGCGATAACAATATTTGTATAATCCTTTGCTTATTTCTGCATTTCCCCCAAAAAACTTCATTAATATTCAATCCTTTATTGTCATCTACTATAACTTTTTCCATCTTCAATACAGACATCGCAAGATTATCTTATTCTCTCTAATGTTTGTTAAATATTTCAAAATATTACAATATCTCAAAAACTTTGAATTAATTATCAAAAAATGCATTGTATATATATATAAATAAGCCAGTAAAAAGGTGTCATCAAAAATAATAAACAAACGTATAAATAAATACTGGAAAATCTTTATTACAATTCTACAAATACTGTGGTTATATTGACTGGTATCTCAAAAAATTCACTTAATTTCCCTTTATATATATATATTATGTGTGTAAATATTTACTTATTTTATTAATAAGTGTCTGGAGTTATATATGTTTTAAAAAAAAATTAGCCAAATATTTATTAAAAATAAAGAAAAGTACAAATTAAAAAAAAATCCCATGCAAAATAAAGTGCTTAAAGAGTTAATTGATGTTTTGCACTGTAATTTTATTTTCAGTGATGGACATGGAATGAATGAATTGTACAATGACTTTCTGAAACATCAGCTATTTTGTTATAGAATATCCTACTGAGTATATCTGAAAATAAGTAACATCTGTCATCTAAATAAGAAAACTTACAATTATCATCTCAACACAAAAATGATATATGAAACTGTAATAACAACAACAAATAATTAATTCTAAGTGTGAAGCAACAAAGCCAGAATTCCAAGAAGTAACAATAATAATAGAAAAAAAAAACCAATATTTATATAAGAATTAGTTACTTACAGAATTATAATTATGAATATTTACATTAATTTAAAAAAAAAAAACCCAAAATTAATGTTCTTAAAATCTCTTATCAACACCTTGAAAATTTAAGATATTTGCTAATCCAAATATTTTAAATTGCCATATTAAGTGATTGAAATAATATTCTATCACAAATTTATATTTCACATGATCACCATCTCTATACTAGCACATAATTGTTGTAAACAAAGGCAAAACTCTAGGCAGTAGATAGGGACTTTATGCACAAGCCTTCTGGCATCCATTGATTACTCTGTTTGGCACAGAGTGGCACTACTGTATGGAGAGTTTTGCCTAAATTTATATTTAAATAAAGTTCCATTATAAGTACATACTCTTATTCTTCTCTTTTACTGTCTTTGCATCTCTTTATATATTCATACATATTTCTTATAATAACTCCTCTCATATACACTTTAATGCAACACATTTTTTTAATAAAACTTCTTTATTTTCTTGACAGTTTTAACTGTCCAGCAGTCTTCATCAGAGTGTTAATAGGTAGAGGAAATTGAGAATGCTCTGATGAAGAGTGGACATCCGAAACCATCATGAAAATAAAGAGGTTTTATTAAAAAAAATTTTTGCATTAAAGTGCATATGAGAGGAGTTATTATAAGCAATATATAAGTTCCATTATAATTAATATGATACAATATTATCATTGTCAAACATTATCAATCCACTGCAGGATGAAGATCTCTCCAACTTAGGTCTAACCTATCTTCTCCACAATCATCCTTGCACACTTCCTTCTTACATACAACCATCTCACAAATGGTCTCTTTCTGTATCTTTTACAATCTCTTGGAACCCAGTTTAAGATTTCAACTGTCCATTTATTAGCATCTCTTCTAGCAATATATCCAACCCAACTGCACTTCAGTTTCTTAATTCTTTCAATGATATCAGCGACACCTGTTTGCTCTCTTATCCAGGTATTGTGTTTTCAATCTCTTCTTGTTACTCCTAACATGCATCTTGCCATATATCTTTGAGTGATTTAAAATCTCTGTATTATTCTTCTGTTAAGTGTCCAAGTCTCAGATGCATAAGAACCGGTAAACCACATTTATTAAAGACCTTCCTTTTCAAACACATAAGCATATTTCCTTTTAATATTGTTATTTCTAGTAAAAGCATTCCAACCAAGTTTGATTCTATGAATAATTGCACCCATTGTATTTGTCTGCAGTAATAATCTGACTGGGATATTTGTAGTTGCGAACTAGTACTCAAGATTATTAATCTTTATTTTCCTCTTCTGAAAAAATCCACTGAATATTACTTTAATCTTTTTAACATTACCTTTATTTTAGTCCTACTGATAATTCTTGCAACATTTCCTAAAGCTCTAAGGCATTATTTGCAGAAACAACTATATTATCTGCAAAATCTAAATGACTTAAATAATCTTAATTTACTTTTATTCCTTTAGCTTCTCATTTTAATCCACAAAATACTTTCTGCAGCAATATAATGTATGAGTACACTAATCCAAAAACTGATGAAGATAAAATAATTTACAAAAATATTAAGATATTTCAAATTATTTAGATATTTAGGATATCTTTACGCAAAATATATCACGTCAGCAGGATTTGGTTATGTACTGTGATTTTTTCCTACTAAATACATCAAATACTATACATAACAACTCATGTCTGAAGCAAATATGAAAAATAACTACAAATCTGACTCACTGGAGTAGATTAAAAATTTCTGTAAGTTCAGAATATTATGTAGTAAAGAGTTTGCTGTTGAATGAACAAAAACGCATTTTGATTTCTCTTTGATGCATTAAAAAGCGAGGTGAACAAATGTCTAATGTCCATTCCATATATTCCTGTCATTGCAGCTGCTACTATTAAAAAATTATTCATATGAAAATGAACATGGCTTTTCAGCAACATACATAAACTACTGTGGTGAATGTAGTGGTTTTATTTCTGGGTCTTTCTTTAATGAATTGAAATATCAATGGAAATGTCTTGAAAACAGAATAAATGAGATGAAAAATATCTTTTTATAGATATTTATAATCATGACAAACAAAAATAAATGACCCAAGGTTGCATAATCGTGGATTTAGGCTAAAATTCAATGATGATCATTTGGGTATTTACAATTACAGATCATTTGTATGAATTGGAAAAGCTGTGTTTTTTTAATAATTGGGACATTATTGAACTTGATAAACGTAAAAAATGAAGAGACAATTGATTTAAAAAATTTATTATGTATCTTACTACTATATAAGCTTAAATATTAAAAAACAACAAATGTTAATTAATATACTGAAGCCACAATTGGAATTATTATACATAAAAAGTAGAAAAATGACACTGTGAAGATTGATAGACTTAAGTTAATTATTCAACTTAATGGAAGATACCAAATGCAAATAATTAAGTTTGATGAGCAGTAAGTTCTCATTGTGAAGAAATAAGAGGATTTTTACATACATATACAAAATGCTTTTAAGCAGACAAAAAAATTTTAAAATTGCCATGAAAAACTTTAATACTGCAATTGATAAGCAATAGAAAGAGAATGTGCCGAGGGCAAATTTGATTATGATGGCAATGAAAGGATAGACTTGTCGATTCAAAAGAAAAATTATTTTATGAATTCTTTAAAAAAAAATGCTAAAGGAAAATGGTCATGAAAGCATCCAAATTAAAATATAGCAGAATTGAATCATGTTGTGACTAACAAATCAATTACTGCAATACTCTTAATACTATTGATTCAACACAATAAGTGACTGTTTGTTGTTTATTAAGATGTATAATATGTGTCAATACAGAAATAGATAGATGATCGTAGAAAGACCATGAAGCTGGAAAATTTTGTTAAAATGTTTTTGGACTGGTGAACTATGGAACTCTTGAAGTAGAACTCAATAGCTAGCTATTCCTATGCTAAAATAATAAAAACTATCAGTGAATTACCATTCCGTTGTGGGACCTAGATTTCAAGTTTGGACTGCTAATAAATTAAGTAATGACTTTAAACTGTTTTACATTCCTAACCTAATTTATTTTTCCATTTCCAGTTGCCTTTATAATTGATATATCGAGAAAATGTCTTCTAAAATGTAATTCTACCTAAATCTATATATAAATGCTCTGTGAACTAAACTTTGTAATCTTGACTTCCTGTAGTTAACTTTAATGTCTTTGCACTTACCTATAGATATATATATTGTCTATATTTATTACCATGTGATTTAAAAATATATTTGTGTGCCAATTTGTTCCATATTAACAAATTTATGCTCACCTTGTCCTTTTGGTGTTATTACTTAAAATGATTTTTATACCTATTTCCCGATGAATGATTGTCGGTAAATAAATACGCGCTCGCTCTTAATGATTATTTAATTAGATTACCCTTTTTTGTCGAGATGAAACGATTTTGTTCTATTTTTATTATTATTCCAAAAACATATTCAGACACAGAGTTATTACCTAAGCTCTAAGAAAAGAAAAAAAAAGATTTACTTTTGGAGACCCCAGGTCAAGTGTACAGTTTGGGACTAGATTATATTCAATTTTAAAATATCAGAAAAGGAGGGGAGGGGATTTATCCACGCTAAATCATAAGAGAAAATTTAGTAATATTAAATCTAAAGTGTTGGTGAGATTTTTTTAGAAGGGAGAGATGCATTGCCTTAAACAAAAATATGATATTTGAATAATAATTGACGTTTATTTGTTGTGATCTGATCTTTGTCAATTCGTTACTATATAAACACAACCTTATGTGGCTCAGTCTAAGTTTGATTAAGATAATTTTAAGAACTGTTGTTTTTCTAGTATTTGTTTTGACATCTCCATCGTTCCGCTTGATCGTGTTTGTCATGTTCTTTGATCAGTTTCATGATTATACAATATGAAAGATTCACTGGCTAAAAAAAAATGTAGTTCAGGAGATGAAATACAAAAATGGGAAGACTCGAGGTACGCTAAGCTTAACAAGCCTAGTAATTCTTGGTCTTGCACCTGAAATGTTCGTTTTTGGAGATTGGCAAACCATTCGTCTCTCGGGGCAATGAGCTCTATTCTTTACAACACTGGAACCAGGCAGTGGGATCAAGTTTGCATTGGCTATGTTATTATGGATGTTGGATGTAATTATATATATATTTTTTGCTTCTCTGAGCATATCGTGGGGGTTGACTATGATTTGATCAAATTAGATTGTTTTTGTTGTTATAATTAACACAGTTTATTTGCGAATATCATGATCTGCTTGTATTCAAGCATGTCACTCTCCTCAAGAGTATTTCTCAAAAATATAATAAATTTACCAGGTTGATCGGAGGTAATGATGTGGCAGATTTATTGGGTATATTATGATTTTATAGGCAAAATTATTCATGTTAAAACTATTTCAAAAGTTAATTTTATAATTTTTTTTCTTCCAGCATCTACTTGAATCAGCGTCTATCAAAGGACTTTAAATGCCCCTTCTGCTGTAAATTGGCATACAAAATGTACCGCTATCTTGTGAGAGGCATGTGTTAATTAAATTATTGAAAGTGTATATCAATGGGCAATGAAGTGAGATATTAAAGAATAATACATATGCGTGTTATTAAAATCATATATAAATTTAAACTACCTGTGGTTTGTGTTAATTAATATTTCTTTGAAGTTGGCATTTATATCTAAATATTGTACTGCTATCTGATGACTCAAAAACACACACCTCCCCTTCATCAAGTCATGCACACATGTAATAGGGTAAATATCAGTGTTAAATGTTAAAAAATACCTGAGGCTCACGTTCCACTGCTGTCGCTGTGGATCGGAGTTTGGAAAAGATTAATTGCTTGCCTCGAATGTGTTGTTAGATTTAGGAGTGGGTAAACAGGTTAGAATCCATAAATATTCTTGATCTTCAATCTCGCATATGGTTGGATTAGAGGTACTTTTGCCCAGATTCTGAATTGTATTGCCTTAACATACAATTTCGACTAGTACAATCATCGTCATCAACCATTATCAATCCACTGCAGGATGAAGGTCTCTCCAAGTTTAATCCATCTTCTCCGATCTTTAGCTTCTCTTTTCCACAACACCCCTGCACATTTTCTTATTTCATCCATCCATCTCACGTGGTCTCTTTCTGGGTCTTTTATAATCTCTTGGAATCCAGTTTAAAATTTCAATTGTCCATCTATTATCATTTCTTCTAGCAATATGTCCAGCCCAACTCCATTTCAATCTTTTAATTTTTTCAATAAGGTCAGTAACACCTGTTTGTTGTCTTACCCATACATTGCATTTTCGATCTCTTCTTGTTACTCCCAACATACATCTCTCCATACTCCTTTGAGTGGTCTGAAGTCTCTGTATTGCTCTTCTATTAAGTGTCCAAGTCTCAGATCCATAAGTAAGAACTGGTATAACACATTTGTTAAAAACCATTCTTTTCAAACACATAGGCATATTTCCTTTTAGTATCAAGTTATTTCTACCAAAAGCACTCCAACCAAGTTTAATTCTATGATTAATTTCCTCCATTATGTTTCCATCTGTATTAATAATTTGACCAAGGTATTTGTAACTGTTAACTTCTTCTAATTCTTTATAATCAATCTTCATTTTCATATTTTGAGCAAATCGATTAAACATTACTTTAGTCTTTTTAACATTTATCTTTAGTCCTACTTTTCTACTTTCATCTGCTAACACCTGCAACATTTCCTGCAGCTCTGAAGCATTATTTGCAAAAGCAACTACATCATCTGCAAAATCTAAATGACTTAAATACTCTCCATTTACTTTCATTCCTTTAGTTTCCCATTTTAATCCACAAAATACTTCTTGCAACACTGCTGTAAAAAGTTTTGGAGATATGGAGTCACCTTGTCTTACACCTTTCTCAATGTTGATTTTCCAGTATCATTATGTAATATAATTGTTGCTGTTGCATTTTTATAAATATTCTTTAAAATATGACAATATCCTGGATCTATATCTTGATGATCCAATGCTTTAATCATTGAAGAAATGTGTATAGAATCGAATGCCTTTTCATAATCTACAAATCCAAAACATAATGACAACTCATATTCATTTGTCCTTTCTATGACTTCTCTCAATACTTGGATATGATCTATTGTACTAAAACCACTTTTAAATCCAGCTTGTTCTCTTGGTTGGTGGAAATCCAAAGTTCTCTGTAGACGAGTTGTAATTATCTTGGTAAAAATTTTATATAAAACTGATAAAAGGCTGATAGGTCTGTAATTTCTAATATCTTCTTTATCACCTTTCTTAAATATTAATATTATTACTGCATTCTTCCAATCTTCTGGTACATCTTTATCATTTAGACATTTGGTATATAACTTTGCTAAAATTGTTTCTATTTCTTCACCTGCTTCTTTTAATATATCAATTATAATTCCATCATTTCCTGGAGCCTTTCCTTTCTTCATACATTTAATTGCATGTCTCACTTCTTCATTTAAAATTCTGGGCAATTCAGAAGATGTAATAGATATAGGAGGTACTTGTTCTTTATTATTATATAATTCTTGATAAAAATCTTCTAATAATTTCATGATGTCATCTCTCTTTTTGGTAATAATTCCATCTTTTTTTCCTATTGCAGATATAAATTTCCTACCAATACCAAAATGTTGTTTAACATTCTTGAGACTTTTATTTTCTTCTACAGCTTTCCTTGCTATTTCACAGTTATACTTTCTTATATCATTTTCAACTCTTTTCCGTACCATTTTACAAAATTCGAGATATTCAATTCTTTTTAATACATCATTTTTGTATATCTTCATATTCCTTCTTTTCTTCATAAATTCTCTAGTCTCAGTAGAAATTTTATTAGTCAATTGCTGCTTTTTTCTACCAGCTATCTTTGTTGCAGTTTTTAAAAGTGTATCAGTTATTTTCATATTAATTTCATTCAAATCTGAATCATGTTCAATATAGATAAAAATATGTAGATACCTTTTAACGCATGTATAAAAATATATATAAATTAACTAAAGCAATTTTAAGGGGATGTCTTGTGCTCAATTCATATTAACAGAGTATGTGCATGTATATTTAAAAAAAAAATAGCATGTATAGAATATTCTAGAAAAAAATATATATATTTAATGTAGTTTTAAGAAGATAAGAAAATGTAGAATGAAACAGCTTTTGTTCTGGTATATGGAATGCTGTAAATGGAAATCCTGTTAAAGTTATGCTCTTTAAAATGTTTTAACAAAATTGTAATTCTGATAAAATGTGCTAAAAGCTTTTCTTTTGTAAAAAAAAAAACTAAAGACAAAGGGACGCAGATCTAGAAAATTGTAATGTCGAGGAATGAGGAGATCAAGTATGATAAAATTTTTGAGATCAAGTATGATAAAATTTTAAAAATGTAATGTTTGGAGGATCAATGGGAATTCAGACCTGAGGGCATAAGAAGAAAAATGATATAAATAGCCAGAATATAGTGTGGTCTTTTACTTTTGGTCCTTTGCTTTTTTGCTGCTAATCCGTATTTGATATTAAATAGTTATAAGTGATTAATTTTCGGATCTATGCAATTGAAAGAAAAATATATATGTTCACCAGCATGAAGATGTGGGGGTGAAACTGTAGATGTGCTGGGTTTTGCTCCCATAGCCCCACGAAGTAAATCAAAGCTGCTTCTTTGTCCCATGATGGTTACACTTCAGAAATCTGTTCCGTACACCTTTGTCACATCATGCATTCAAACACATGATCATTTCCTCAGAAATTATAAACAGACACTTTCATGATGGATACTCATTATGGATCCTGAATCATTCAACAAGCTTACTTTACTCATAAATAAAAATAATCTAACTTCCCCAGGGATTAAAAGGTAAAGGCCAATATTTTTTTTATACAAATGAAAATGTGCACACCTTATTATTAATATTTCAACATAACTTGGATTTAGTTCTGTTGAAGTTTATTTATCTAAGCATGAGAAGAGAAAGTGTGATTCATGTAATTAATAATTTGACCTGTTAAAATATATGTCTGCGTCTGTTAAAATTTCATATATTTAAAATGTACAGAGAGAATATTTGATTGTTATAATTAATAATAATTTGATCTGTTAAAAATATGTATTTATGCATATACTCCCAGTAAAGGATTAAGCACTATTATGTTTTTTGTTCTTTCGTCTTTATTTATTTTAGTTATCACATAGTTAATAGATTAATTTAAATGTGTATATGTTTTACGAATTGCACAATTTTATGCGTATTGCCCCAAAATAACACATTTATGTCGGTCGCAAAATTACCCGCCTTCTATGAGTTAGTTAGTGGCCTAGTATTACTAATACCGTATTATTCGCATAGAAATCCTGGCAATACAATTCTTATGCAAGCATAAGATTGGCGCTTGGAGTCGGAACAAGCCGACATCCATAAACATATTGCTTGGGAAAATATTAATTAGTACAAACTAAAGAAGAGTCTTCATCATATTTATATAATAGTCAAATATGTTTAAAAATACATATATACAAGCAACAAAGATTACAAATTATAAAATTATTATATAAAAGCCTTTTTCGGCAAATTATGTTTTTTTGCCCTTTTCAATATGTCTCCACGATTTAAAGCACATACAGCGACATCTATATCAATACATGAGAGAAGATAGATAAACAAATGGATATTTGACATGATCTATTATGTGATTTTTTCCCCCTCAATTCTACTACAAAATTACTCTGTTTTATATATTGAATGGATATATATCCACATATATTAATTAATTAACTATCCATTCTTTATCCATTAACCACTTATTATTTAACTTAATGGATGTTTTGTATATATTCATACAGTTGTTTTTATTATACATGATGTAGTTTGTTTCATATATTTTACGTCTATTAACATTTTTAATATAATCAAGAACACTTATATTATCAATACAATTTATTTTATGTCCATACTGCAAATAATGAACATATAACGCAGATCTATCATCTTTCCTAGCAATAGCATCATTGTGTTCTTTAGCTCTTTCTCCCAATTGCTTTGACGTCTGGCCATAGTAAATCGTATTACAAAAATTACATCTAATTTTATAAACCATTCCTCTCTTATATTTTATATCATCTTTCATTCTACAATTAGTTATCAATTTATCCAAATTTTTGCTATTAGCCCATCCCACGTTAATGTTTTTATCTATATAATTTTTACTTTTTTTATTTAATATATTATATACACTAGGCAAATATGAAATTTTTATCCACTTCTTTTGTTTATTAGTCCTACATCTATTATTATCCGTGCTATTTATTCCATGTTGTGAAAATATATTGTCAATACTATGCGCTGCATATCCATATCCCATATATGTTTGTTTAAATTTATCCTTCTGTAACATAGCAATATTTCTATCTGTATTAAATCTATCGTTCTTATATTTAAAATTCTTAATTACACTCATCTTTTGTATCCATGGTTGTTTTGAATCAATTGATATAATTTTCCTTAATTTATAATCTTTAATAAAATGCTTAATTATAATATCATTATTTTGATTTAAAATAATTTCACTATCTAAATACCTTATTTCATTATCAATTTCTTTCATAGTAAACCTAATATTATCAACATTATTATTAAATTGTTTATATAATTTATATATTGCCCTCTTATTACCAATTATCAAACTATCATCTACGTATCTAAAATAATGTAGTACTTCTTTTTTAATTATACTGCCTTTTATAATATTGATTTCCATGTCATTAATGAACATAGATGCCATAAGCCCACTAATTGCGCATCCCATTACCCATCCCTTATTTATACTCCAATATTCATTATTATATTTAAAATATAAACTATTATTTATTAGGTTCAATGCTTCATTTATAATACTAATTATGCTATTATCATTGATATATAAAGATAAAGCCTTTATGACGATAGGGATACTAGGGTACATCGATTCTATGTCCATCACAAAGATACTGTGGTTATTTATATTCATCATATTTAATTTATCAATAATAGCCTCTGTATTTTTTATACAATATTGTCCATAACCAATAATATCAGCTATCCATTTGTTTAAATATTTACAAAATTTATGTAAAATGAAATTGCTAAAATTAAATATGATAAAAATATATATATACATTCCCAGGTAATATTGAAAGTTTATTTAAAAATCAATCCAGCTTTTAATAATTAAATTATACCATGTGTTATAATTCTAAAATGGGCCACTAGTCAATCAAGTTAAAGAACCGCAGTGGAAACTACACGAATTCAAGGTCATCATAACCATACTTTTTCCAATGTGTAACAAAGAAACCAGCCAAATGAACAATCTCATAAAAATTAAATTCAATTATGCATAAATTAGTTTTTTACATTTTTAGACTAATGTATTTCCTTTTATTAAATCATGGCTTGAACTGTTGTATTGTGTAAATACAGGTAAATATTCAGGGCTAAGTTAATCATTCTAGTTAAATAAATTTGCATTTTTAATTTAATGCAAGTAGTCTCATTAGTCCTTATTCTATGACTTACATGAATGCAATGTGGAAATAGATATTGGTTTATTATCATTTTGATTAAAGACAAATGGTGATTCATGCTTGCTGTATCAACTAAAGTGATTATATTATGAACTATTGTCATGTTCACCTGAGCCAGTTATGGATTAAAAGTAGGGTTTAACTTCAAAAAAGCTAGGGAAAGGTTTGAATCCAATCTATAGATGTTTCTCATCTAAAGTATGACAGACCCATTATAAAAATATATATAGTGATATGGAATAGACTCACTTTTTAATAGAATGTTTTTTTAGAATGATAATCAGAAAATATCGCTGATATTAGTATTGAAAATATGCTTAATGAATATTTAATTTGATCATTCTAGTTAGTTCAGACATTCAATACAAATATAATCAATATGCTGTCCCTAACACACATTAACCCGGTGTGTAAATCCTTGTACATTTTAGTTTTTGCAAATATAAAAATGATATGTATAATTAATCTTTAAATTTACATGCACAGAGATATAATATTTTAACTAAGAGTTCATTTACTTAGAAGTTAGTAATAATGATTAGTAGACTCAACTGGCAACTGACTGAATGAATTCAACACAAATAATATTAATCACTAAACGGTTCATAAATATAGAGTTAAACATGTAGCATTTTACTTTTGTAACTTTCGGCATTAATTGTCACTACCAATTTTAGTAAGCACTTACATTTCTGAGTCAGTCTAGTTGGATTTGACTGCATTTCTTTTCTTATGCACCATCTGGTCTGCAACTGCATTGCTCAAATTAAACTTCTTTCAGTCTATTCTACTAATTTCACTAGTCTGCTTTTTTCTTCCTATTGAGTTCTTCAGGCATTTTTAACAACTTTGCTAATTTATATATTATTAGACAATTTATTATGCAAATTACAAGATGCAATTTGCTTATTTCTATTTTTTTTGCATATCATTATTCCCAGGGTTACACAACAGCCAGTATTGACTTTGCACATATACACACTACTGTCATTTTCGATATAATTTACATAAAACTTAGTAAACTCAATTATGCATTGAATATTGTAACAGCTTCTGTATGTGACCCTCAAGTTTATATTAGTTATTATATGCTTGAGTAACGAACATAACTGCATCATCTACTCACCAGTGCATACGAATGACACAAATCATGTTAACTTAGTTGAACATGAACATGCCCAACGAAGTGGTCGAAAAAATTATCAGAAATCATTTTGATTAAACAAAATTTTATTTTAACACAAAGATACTTTTATTTAACATTATTATATCAATATTTTGATATAAAACCGATCATATATGAAACCTAATTTATTTCCGGAGACCATTTAGATTGCATACACTTTAAAATATTAGAAATAAAAAGTAATTTTTAGGTTAAAATGTTCATTTGAAATTTCGCAATCACTTTGCGATACACTATAAGTTAAGGTTTATTATTCAAAGTTAGCAAAATTACATACAAAATATTTTTTCATTTTATATTTTTAAATAAATTTTCATTTTTTTTTTGTCCAAACTAATTTCCTTTCAAATGTGTATACGAGTTTAACATCATTTCAATTAAATTTGGATATAAATAAGTTTCATATAGTTAGCTTCAGACAATTCTAAAATATATTTGGAGGACTAAGGCTACGTTGTCATCAGCGCTAATATTATGTAGACATAGTTTAAATGTTTGTCAAAAAAAAGCAATACGGATAATTCAATTATGCATTCTCTTTTACAGTATACACAAATACAATAACTATTACGTATATAAAATATATGCAGAGAGTTAAAAAAATATTATCAACATACTTACTTTTTTTTTTACATGAAAAATGGCAGTTTCACTGCGTATCTCAAATTTCTTTTTTGCAACGACACCTACCGGGATTGTAAAAGTATTGAATAAATGAAATTAAGGATTATTGTATTTTACGACGTGTAATTAAACAAAGTAGTAGAATGACGCGCAGAAGTAAAGGGAGATTCATGGTTTGAAGAAAGTAAAAAATATTATTTTTAATTGCCAATAAACAATAAATTTATACATACTTCAAAATTCATACCAGAACTTAATATATTACATTCAATAATCTAAAAACATTGACGTATTTTGCTTATGTTGTGTTTACTGCGTGAATTATATATAAACACAAACTCATGAAATACATTTATAATATTTATTAATGAAACAAATATACAATTGCATGTTTTCATTATATATAACTGTTATATCTCCACCTGCAACCGCTAGTTGACGTACAATTATAAAAAGAAGGGGTTTAAGATGTCATTGTAAGTTTACCTATCACTTCCAGCTATACCGTAACAGTCTGCCTCGTGATTAGATACGGTGATAGCTTGCCAAAAGTCAGATTTGTTCGAGCAGCTTCCAGTTGTGAACAGTGGACATTCATAGTACTGCTGTTCAGCTTTGACAGTTGCTGCCTCCCCTTACCTCCAAATGAATTGATTACTTATAGCCAGATACCTTTCTATAACAGAAATACGTTGATTCGTCATCTATTAGCTCATTCTTGCCACTGTACATATATTATCTATATGTATGTCCATTGATGAGTATTAAATCCAATCAAGATGAGATGGAATCTGAATTAGTCCATTACTTAAAGGCAAGCTGAGATATGACATTCCTTCTCCCTGGCTGAAATTATCCATGGAGAATGTAGTCATTCAGAAATTTGGGATATCTTCATCACTTTCAGAGTTCAATGGGTCTTGTGTCTTCATCAGCAAATCCCAAATTTTCATTTGTAGATTGCAAAATTTTCATTTTATAGATTCATCACTACTGGCTGGTGACTCGTTACTGTTGGTTTGTGACTTTTCACTCATGGCTGGTGACTCTTCACCGATGCCTGAAAATGCATAATTCAACTTTAGTTGGTTTCTGTGTCTATGATGTTGCTGTCCATCAGCTGTATAAACCACCATTATCTGTAATTCTTTTAACTTTTGATTACAATTTCTGCAACTCATTTTGGGTACCTATTTGCACATAACTATTGGTATTTTCAATTTTTCTCTTTAGGAAAATTAAGCCCACCTTTCAGAATAAAAAACTTAATTGTATAATATATTACATAGAAATAAGATATTAATTGGTGACTGCATGATAATGAATCCACATTTCAGCCATAATGGAACTCATGAATGAAACACTAAAAGTATTAAATGATTTTGGCTGTACTGCTATTATCAATATTCATGGATCTGTAAAACTAATCAACAAGGATACCAACACCCTTAATAAAAAGGATTCTAGCACCCCCTCTATCTAGAACAGTGTTTCCCAACCTGTGGTATGCGTACCACTGGTGGTACGCGAGTTGTTGGTTGGTGGTACACGAAAAATAATCAATAATGGCGGACATAAAAAAAAAAAATTAAATCATAAAAATATCATAGAAACGTTTTTTTCTATAATTCATATAAATTATTTTAATTAATAATATTATACAGTAAAGTTGTTAATATGTACAGTCGATAATGATCTTTAATGTTAATGATAAAATTGAAAGTATGATTAAGAAATTAAATTTTTGGAAACAGTAATATATATAAGTATCGAAAACAATCAACTGGAAGTATTCGAAACTCTACATATTTTTTGTTTGAAAATAAGGTTAGTCTGTCTCAAGATATACAAGTAAATATAATAGCACATTTAACAGGATTAAAATTGTCTTTCATGGAATATTTTCCAAAACCCGAAAACACAAATAATAATTGGATTTCAAACCCCTTCCCTTCTATGCAGAAAATTTAGAAAAAGCTACATCATTATCAATAAAGGATAAAGAAAATTTAATAGAATTATCATGTGACAGAACTTTACAAGTAGAATTCAAATGACACAATCCAATTAATTTTTGGTTAAACATTAAAGAATATGAACAACTTTCTGAGAAGGCTCATAAATTATTATTACCGTTTACGAGTACGGAATTAGTAGGAAGAGCTTTTTTTTCATATTTTTTTTTTTAAAAATAAGTATCGAAACAGATTGAACGCAGCTGTAGACTTAAGGGTATACCTCGCATCTTTTGAACCAAATTTCAAATAATTATGTTGTTCGAAACCAGCATGAAGATCTCATTAAATTTATTTTATAAAAATATTTGATTATGATAAAAAAATATATTAATTGTTTTTTTATAATTTTGTGTTTTTATTAAAACCATTTATTAGTAAACGAAATATGACAAAAAAGCAAATCAATCTAAATTATTTAATTTGAAAGAATGTATCAAAAAAGCATCGTACCCAGAAATTAGACTCTCGTTAATTCTTGATCATCTATTGTGGATTACTAGATGTAAGTTAGTATTTAATCATCAAAATTTTTATCCTATTAACTTCATGCTGAACAATATAAAGAAAACAAGAACAAGAGATAGCCTGATAACCCCTGAGGTTATTTTTACCATGACTTGGGACATGCTGGATTTATCCTCTCCATGGCCCAACCAATAGCAAGATGCTCTGAAAAAGAGAAAACAGACTCAAATTCGGGAAAACCAAATGAAGGAATAAGAAAACACTGAACAAAATATATACCAAATAACCTTTAATGTAATAATGTAATCTTTAATGATTTATTTTGGAAAAAATATGAAACTTTGAACAAACATATACTTATAAATATGTTACAGTGAGTTTATAATTTCAGTGAGTTTATAATCTGGCATGACGTTTAGGAGTATTTCAATGTAATTTGTCTCATTATAAGATGTGAATACATACATGGTTACCCTATAATATTTATAATGCAAATAAAATAACACACTCGCAATAACAAATTTCATGAAATACAATCATTTTTACGAAGTGGTACAATTTAGCATGATGTACTACCAAGTGGTACACGAGACAAAAAAGGTTGGGAAACGCTGATCTAGAAAATGGAGTTATAGCTCCTCCCTCTTCATTAGTATGCAAATTTCCCTGCATATATTCATTCCGATGCTTTTAATATTTAAATTTGATACTTAGTGCTAATAAATCTTTCTTTACATAATTTTAACCTGTTTTGTCATTAAATGTCATAACATTTACTTTTCATTATATTAATTTTTGTTTTTATGAGGCAACGATATTGATGATTAATTTATTATTACAAAATTGTTTTTAGTCATCAGAACACAGACTAGAATATCAAATATATTTTACTTAGAACATTGATGGAATATTTTCTACTTCTGTTATTTTCTATATCAAAGATTTATCTCCTGATACAACTAATTCAATTACTTCTGGAATTTTATCAAACATTTTTTATTATCAAACTTTTCTGGTAATTATCACATTACTGACATAGGAAATAAATATAGCTTTACTTCTCACTATATGTAAAATATATAATTGTTAATTAGAGAAGATATTAATTAGTATTAAAGTTTATCGGCTTAACGTTTTCGAGGATCCATGCCTCATATTCATAGCCTTCATAAAATGTATAATAAAATATGCAAATACAAATATTCAAATAAGCTAGTATTACGTAGCCCATTTCTTCGAGATCTCGAAGCAAGTATCCTTTCTATTAATGGCATGGATGTTTCCATTGATGTAAAATGCCTCCTTTATTTTTCTTTTGTGATCATTTGATTCTGAGCACAATATTATGGGATTGGCGGGTGTGAAGTTGTGCCCAGATTGTTTAGCATGCTCCAAGAATACAGAGGACGTGTTGCTGTTTTTCTGAGCTCTGTTAAATGTGTAAATATGTTGACCCAGTCTAGTATTGATTGTAGCTTTCGTTTCACCATAATATATAGCATGGCATCCAGCCTGAGGGCAGGCAATAGAGTACACCACGTGTGGGGTGAACGATCGATCAATGTGGTCTTTAGAGTTGTTAAGCAATCTATTAGAATTAGGTGGAGTTCTAACTGCTATGTTAAATTTATCGTTTAATGCTTTCATTAGTTTGTTAGATATTTTAGGAATGTAGGGGATTGTTATTCTAGGTAGATTGGTGCGAGGTACATTATTGTTTATTGTATTATTAAATTTTATGATTTTATTTTTAATAGCTTTGAATTTGAACCCTGCTGCTAATAGATCTTTAATATAGTTGTTTATGTTTTCTTTCCTGTCTGCTTCATATTTACATAAATAAAAGTTTCTAAACAAAAATGCATTAAGGCCAGCAAATTTATGCGATGCAGGTGAGTTAGAGTTAGGGTGGATACAGCTGCGAATTTCAAATGGTTTAACAATCATTTTGTAATCTATTAAGTGGCGATTTCTCGATAAAGAGAGGTCGAGATATTTAAGTTCTTTATTATTTTCATATGTGATGGTGAATGAAAGTTTGGTTAAGTTTTGTAAATCACGTAGTATATTTAAAGTATTATCTTTAGAGGTTATGATAAAGATATTGTCTACATAACGAATATATGTAAAGTCTTGGTTGATATTGTGATATTTTGGAAGGATCAATAGCTCGTATTTATTTAAATATATGCTAGATAAAACACCACTGATAGGAAGGCCCATGGGCCATCCATCTTGCATTGTGTACCACTTGTTTTCAAAGAGTGTAAATATATGTGAATCAAGCCATGACAGAAAAGCAATAATGAATTTAACTCTTTCACTAGGGCAATGTGCTCGCAGTAGCTCTTCGTGTACTATTTGGATAGATGCTTTTCGATTAATTGATCCGTATACTTCCTTCACATCCATTGTAGCCATAATTGAAGTCTGAGAGATTTGAGTATTTTTGATTTTGGAGATGAATTGGAGAGAGGAGTTTATCGTGTATGAGCCAAAATTAAGGTAATCTATAAGTAATTGATTGATTAATTTGGCTGCTTCAAAATAATGCACACCACCAAAATCCATCATCAATCTAAGTGGTTCGCCTGTTTTATGTAGTTTTAAATTGGCAAACATTCGGGGGGGTCTAGTGGCAGAAGGGTAAATCCTGTAATATTCGAATTTAGTAATCCCTTTATTCTTGAAAGTCCGAAGCACATTGTTAATAAATTTATCTCGATCTAGTTTAATATTAAGAGTTATCATGCACCAACTTTAATATTTTAATTTGGTCGTGCATTTTATTTTTATAGTCTGTGTTATTTAGCAAAACAAAACGATTGCCTTTGGCTTCTTTGAGACAAGTAATATTGTGTGTTTTGAAATATTGTTTGGTATTTAATATACTTTTATTCCATGCTTTTCCTTCTTTATCAACCAAATTGTTATTTAATAGTTTAGATATATCGGTGATGATAGCATCTCTTTGTATATTGTTAATGAGACTCGCTTCGATGTCTGCTATTAGTTCGAGTTTAGGAGATCTCCAACTTCCTCCTACATATTTCGGTCTGAAGGATAAAATTTTCTTGATTTCATATGGTGGTGTAATTGAAGTTTTGTTAACGAACGTGTCTGTATTAATCCTATCGCGATATTTGTTTTGCTTGATAAGCAAAAAATGTATTTTATTTTCAAATTTTGCTATATGAAATCTCTCAATTTTATGCAGTTTATCTTGCATCCACTGGGGGATTAAGTAGTTCGCAGTCATTTTATTCCATCTGATTGTTTGCTTTTTGAAAGCATCTCTACATCCATATGTTATATGCGCAAAAGCTGTTTCTGCAATTCATTCTTAATTTTAAAATTATTGTATATTGTTCTATTGATTTTAACCACACAACAATTGGGCATAATATTATAATCCTTGCATTTAGAAAAGAACGAAAGTCTTTGCTCGTATTTAATCATCGAAATTCCGCAATGTAAGATCTGTTTTTCTTGACCTCTATTCATTATGTAATAAATATAGCTTTACTTCTCACTATATGTAAAATATATAATTGTTAATTAGAGAAGATATTAATTAGTATTAAAGTTTATCGGCTTAACGTTTTCGAGGATCCATGCCTCATATTCATAGCCTTCATAAAATGTATAATAAAATATGCAAATACAAATATTCAAATAAGCTAGTATTACGTAGCCCATTTCTTCGAGATCTCGAAGCAAGTATCCTTTCTATTAATGGCATGGATGTTTCCATTGCTGTAAAATGCCTCCTTTATTTTTCTTTTGTGATCATTTGATTCTGAGCACAATATTATGGGATTGGCGGGTGTGAAGTTGTGCCCAGATTGTTTAGCATGCTCCAAGAATACAGAGGACGTATTGCTGTTTTTCTGAGCTCTGTTAAATGTGTAAATATGTTGACCCAGTCTAGTATTGATTGTAGCTTTCGTTTCACCATAATATATAGCATGGCATCCAGCCTGAGGGCAGGCAATAGAGTACACCACGTGTGGGGTGAACGATCGATCAATGTGGTCTTTAGAGTTGTTAAGCAATCTATTAGAATTAGGTGGAGTTCTAACTGCTATGTTAAATTTATCGTTTAATGCTTTCATTAGTTTGTTAGATATTTTAGGAATGTAGGGGATTGTTATTCTAGGTAGATTGGTGCGAGGTACATTATTGTTTATTGTATTATTAAATTTTATGATTTTATTTTTAATAGCTTTGAATTTGAACCCTGCTGCTAATAGATCTTTAATATAGTTGTTTATGTTTTCTTTCCTGTCTGCTTCATATTTACATAAATAAAAGTTTCTAAACAAAAATGCATTAAGGCCAGCAAATTTATGCGATGCAGGTGAGTTAGAGTTAGGGTGGATACAGCTGCGAATTTCAAATGGTTTAACAATCATTTTGTAATCTATTAAGTGGCGATTTCTCGATAAAGAGAGGTCAAGATATTTAAGTTCTTTATTATTTTCATATGTGATGGTGAATGAAAGTTTGGTTAAGTTTTGTAAATCACGTAGTATATTTAAAGTATTATCTTTAGAGGTTATGATAAAGATAAAGTTTATTGATTTCTTCTAAGGTTTGAAACAAATATATAGGACTAAAACTATATATGAAGTAATGTTTTTTACATAGCATATTTGAGATTAATTAGATGAGTGAAATATGTGAATACTCTAGTTATATTTCTTCTATATTGTACCCTCACTAACTAGAAATATAATAATAGGAAAATACGACTAGCTCAGATAAAATGATTACGCTCAGCTAAAATACATATAATCTTACTACAATCAATAATAAAGATATCCAATGATAATATCTACTATTTAACTAGCTCTAACTGATTAATAAATAATAAATGGTTCAGTTTATGGAAAATTAAATAAATAAAATATTAATAAATCATGAAACAATAAAGTGAGGTACAAGCAGTAAAGAATTACATTGAGCCAATATCCCACAGGATACAATCTCAATGGCATAAGAACACTATCCCCCCTATTATTTCAAATGATGATAAATTCATAGCATTCTTAAGATTTTAAAATAATAACAATCAATTTAGTATAATGTTACTAAATAAATTCTAATATCTTTATTAAAACAATACAATTATAATTATCTCAGATTCTTTAAAATAACTCTAATCAATTTATAATATCCTGTAGTCAAGTATGATAAGGGATGTTGTATCATCCTCAACTACACCTAATTAATAATAATAATAAATAAATAATAATAATCTTATTCCTCATTAAATAATTATTAATCTTAGCCACTGTTCAATATTATGGTAACTAACAATAATGATAACAACAATAAGTAATATAATTCTTTTAGTTCTCATGTGGCATCTTAAATAAAATATATGATATAATCTGAACATATGTGGCAACAAACAATATTAAAATTCTATGCAATAAATTGTGCATTCAGTTATGATTATAATAATAATGCAAAAGGAAATTTCTCAAGTATATCATAGTCTGAATCATTGTGATTTCCTTAAGCAAATAATTATATCTGTATTGTGCAAATATTATATCTATTTTTGGAATCTGTCAATCATGTATTTGTGATGGTCAATAAATCAACATAACACAAAGTTTTATAAAAACAAGTTTAACAAATTTTATTATTATCTTATAAATTTAACAAAACTATATACACTATTTACAATCGTGTTTAATAAAACCAAACAAATATCAAGCTAATTTTAGATAAATTGGGTTACATCTTTCCATATCATAAAAATATAATAAATCAACAAGTAAATAAGCCTTTACTCTGACTTATATACTTTTTTTGGCACATTTATTTAAAATATAATACCAATTTAAGTATACTCTTATAGTTTAGTAAATAAAAAAAATCCATTAATTAACATAGTTAGAACATATGGTTTTCGTAAGTATACACGAAAAATATAAAATATGAAATACTTAAATAATACTCATCTTTAAAATATATTCAAATATTTTTACAATAAATCAATTAATCTTATCTAACATAATAGTGGTAGTGTTATTTTAAATATTTTTCTTGGTTCATTCGATAAATAAAATTAATTTCAACAAAATAATAATATTGGTGTTCTTCTACATATTTTGCTTGGTACTACTCTCTAAATAAAAATCCTTATATGTATGTTCCCTGTGTGTTTAAAATATAAAATAATATTCACAAAATATAAGCATACATTCTAATTTTTGGATGTTTTATTTTTTTTAAAATATGCATTAACATGTAAAATCAAAATATCAAAATTATTCAAAAATCTCATGAATAATTTTCATCTCTTTTATGTTTTTAAAAATAGTTTAATAAAATATGAAAAATATCTATGATTCTTTATTATTCACTGATAGCATTTACATTCAATCTCATTTGTATTTGACCTTAACCTAAACCAAAGCAAGGAAAACCTATCTCATCTTTTTAAAATAACAATACTACAATTCAAAATTATTAATTATTTTCTTTAATAAATACAATGCTATGCGATGCAATAACTGTTGAAATTGATAGTGCTACGATGCATAGGCATGAAGAAATAACTAGAGTAAAGATTCAATAGTATACAATATATTGGATAATCTACATGGATACAGTGTGTACGAAGAGTAGGTATGATTTCTCTGTCTAACACCCTCAAATATAATAATAATGTCCAGGTTATTTATTCATCACTCACTCGAACATTTTAAAATACAAAATATCAAGAAAAACACTGTCCATGAAAAATATATACAAGACACAGGGCTACATTATCTGTACTTGCATAAACTACTCAGATAACAATAAGGGTCATTTTCCCATTTTCTCCATAGATCCTACATATAAGCATCCAAAGGTTTTTTTACATAAGCCCTAAGTCACTACCGATTAAAACTTCACAATAGATATAACCTATATCACAAAATTATCTAGCATTACTCTAAATAATAAACAAAATTCGCATATGGCTTTAACAATCTAAAACTACTACAAGAAAAGGTTTATTCACTTTTAAAACTCAGCAATAAAATACAAATGATTTTGTTTTAAAATATTAAAATCAATATTCAAAATATTTCCAAAAGTAAGGTTCATCCATTAGAGAATCATATAAAAATTATGAGTATAAATAAATTATATTACATTAGTAATATAAAAGAAAATGTATGTATATCTTTTTAAAATCATGGCTTATATTTTAGAATAATAATAAAGTTTTATGTGTAATTAATGCACACACAGACGTTTACACATTCATATGACAAAGCAATATCATAAAAATATTCCAAGCAATTCTAGTAAATGACAATAAAATATACATATATAAAATTAATATATTTCATAAAGTTTACCTAGTGACATTTCATTTGTCAGTCACCATTATAGATATTTTCTGGTCCAAAATTTAATATAAGAAATCATAAAAACTTTACAAAATATTAAAATATTCTTTAAAATATTAATAATGTTAGATTAAATAAAAATATTTAAAGTGTATCTTTTTCTACCCTAACACTAATAAAACTTATTACTACAATTAGTATGTAAAATGATAATAAAAAAATTATAGTTACTAAAAACTCCAACTCTTCATAAAGTTCAATTTAAATTTTTTTTTCTTCCTTCTAATATTTTCATAGAAGTTCCTCGGCAGTTGTTGCTTAGCAATGCAATCATCCAAAAGCTTTAGAACAAAAACTTTCCTCTCCACAGCATGTAAACTCATAAATAATAATAAAAAAATGAAAATGAAGTTGACTTTTGAATCCAAAATTATTTTGAAGAATAATCATTAATCCTATTATAAAAGTCTATAAAAATACAGTCTATTGTCTGTAGCTTCCCAGGATAACAATTATTAAGTGTGATATCATTTGAAAAAGTTTTTAAAAATAATCTTGAGTTTTTCCCACTCACTTGGATCCTATGGGCTTTAGATGCATCAGTCTCGGCTCTTCTAAATCTATACATATTTTTACAGAAAATACACATTTTTTATATTCTATTCAAAATATTATTTTATATTAACTCAGATATATAGTCTTTTGCAGTGGTATATTTTTCAGTCAGGATAATATTTATTCTTTTAATTATCCATTTACTTCTTTTTTCTTTCTGACGAATAATTTAAAAACCAGTTTTTATAATATTAGATAATTTACAGTATTTTTTAATAACGACCTATCATAAAAATTATATCCGTAATAATATTGGTTTTTCTTTTTATTCATTTTCCAAGAGAAGTTTGTAATAAACTTTTAAAGACATTTTTTTTAAAATATTCACTGCAACTTTTTTTTCTAAAAAAAAAAAAATATACGTAGTTACTAATGTAAGCAAAAATAGTATTTTTTTATTCTAGATCCAATATTAAATTCCTTTTCAACTTTTTTTAAAAAATATTAAAATTTAAGTTTTTTCCATATAACTTTTTGTTCTTCCAATAAAGTTATTTATCTTTAAAATATAATGCATAAAAATGATAGTTTTTCGAAAAATATTTCTGCTCAACACTTGCAAATATCCAAAGTATTATAAATAAGTAATTATATAAATTTTTCTCTAATACATTTAAAATTATACCTTCCTTTATTAGCTGTACTTTCATCGTTAATTCTTTTGAATACATTATCTCTGGTATTAAATCCATATTTTACCATAAAGTTGGCTTAAACTTTAATAAAATAACCAGTAGAGAATTTTTTAGAATTTAGGACTGCATTATTACTTTAACTTAGTAAATTGTTAATCTTTCAAAGACTTTTCTTAAAAATAATAATACTAAAAAGTAAACTAAATAATACTTCAATGTTGATATATAATAATATTGATAATATTAAGTTATTAAGTAAGTTATTAAGCAAGCAAAAAAATGAGAGCATCTACTTTTATACCAGATCGAATTTACAATTTGATTGGCTGTTTAATCTTCAACTTATGATCTAATTTACATATTAGTCAAGCTTGTGTAATTAAAATTTAAAAACAAAATTCATGATTCATATTAAATATTATTACAAAATTTAATTCTAAATTAATTTTACAATTTTATTTAAACAAATTAAATGCTCTAAAACAGGGGTCCCCAACCTTTTTGCATTTAAGAGCATATTTTATAATACCGACCAAGTGGCGGGCACCATTTATTTTTTCAACTAGATGGCGTGCACCATTTATTTTTTCAATGTAAATTTATAGTTGGATATTGTTAATAATATACATAATGTACAAAAAATATTTATTTCAAAAATAAAATTTTAATATATAATTAACGTTTATATTTTTAGCTGTACAAGTATAGTATGTCCTATGATTTGATTACAATATAATACAATAATTTATAAGAAATGTTAAAAAATTAAATTTATTTGTATTAGATAAATAGTTTTTTATCATGTTCGGATAGCGGCGGGCACACATAAAACAGTCTGCGGGCGCCATAGTGCCCATGGGCATAGGGTTGGGGACCCCTGCTCTAAAATAACATTTTTTAAATATTTTATTAATTTTAATGTATCTATTTTTAAAATTTAACTTTACTAACTACGCTTATTTTAAAGCTACCCAATTAGATAATTTTCCTAACATTTTCATGATACACAAATGTTTCAATTCTTTAGAACAATTCTAAAGCAATTTTGAAACTTTCTTTAGAAACCTTGTAAGCATAAAGTATGAGTATTTACTGGTCACATGACTTTAAAAACCAGACAATATATATCAATTTTTATAATTACTGTCTGAAAACTGTATACAAAATAATTAAAGAATGGCTTGTGTATTTTTCTAAACATTTTCTAAATTATTTGTTGAGGTATGTAATATTAAAATCTGCACACATTTGTAATAGGTGTCCGTGTATAATATTATGGCATCTTACTAAAGCTAAAATCTAAATGATTTAAGTTAAGCATTTTACAGTTTTTTTCTACAATAAAAATTAAGCATTTTACAGTTAAAAGAAAAATATATTTTAAAAACAGAAAACCATTAAATAAGAATGTAAAAGTATCTTAGATAATGGGGGAGGGGTAGGCAATCATTAAGGAAAGAAATATAAGTGCTGTGCATCTTTATTCATAAATGCAATCTCCAAAATAACTATAGTCAATCACCTTTGGATGTTCAAAGGTGTCAAATATAAAATAAAACAAAGAGCAGGAAACCAAATGGGTGACTAATAGGTATGAGAAAGTAAAGAGTAAGGAGTAGTGTAATTAAAATAATGGATTCAAAATCCATTAAGTCAAATTAGAAAATGTAACCCCGAACAGAATAAAAAGTATAAAATTATAGCATGTGGCTTTGTTTGGGATTATTAATTCACTGATTAATTATTCAACATTTACTGGCCTAACTTTATTTCAATAATTTTAGAATCTATAAAAAGTTATAAAATGATTTCTTATAGCTTACTTTCAATGATGGCGGGAAAGATTTTAGATAATTAAATTGTTTGTTTTCTCCAGCTCTTAAAATCTCAAGGGAGATCACAGTAAAACCTCTTACATTTTAAACTCAATAATAACAAGATTTAAAAGTTTCTCTTCTTACTTCCCCCTACATCATATCAAAACATATTGGGTCACCACATATTGTTTAGATTGCTTATTCTATTTGTAATATTGCTCTCTCTCTCTCTCTCTCTATATATATATATATTTTTTAAGATGTAACCCATGAGTTCTCTCTCTCTCTCTCTATATATATATATATTTTTTAAGATGTAACCCATGAGTTAGAAAATAGATTAATAAAGTATTAATAATAAATAATCTGTACACAGTTACTTCACTACTACCCAATAATTAATACTGTAAATCAAATAAAATATTTTATGTAAATAAACTTATAAAGTGCAGTAATACTGTAACTTTAGATATATATAGAATTCAAAAGTAACTGTATTAATATTTGTAAAAGCTAATACACAATTCATTTATAGCTTGTAATAACTTATGAATTGCGAAAACTAAATATTTAATAAATTAGTTAAAATTAATATTATTTTTGTAAACTAGGTTGTATATAAATTATTTGATTTATAATTTAAAATGAGAAAATGTACTTTTTTAGCCAATGATAATCTAAAAAAAAACCTTGTTGATTTACTTGCGAGGGGGGGCTGGGCTGTCCTACGAATGGATAAGGTATTTAATTGATATTAAAGTCACATGACCAGGTTGTACATTTTGAATGTTTTTCTAGGCAGAGAATCTGAAATTTTGCAAACAAAGGGAACATACAATATCAGGATTTTGGTATCCCATTTCCACAACATAATCTTTGTCAACTCTATGGCCTTTATATCTAAATCCCCCTTATCTTTTCTCAAACTCAGTAGAAAAACCAATAATCCACTTTCTGTATAATCACTTTTTTCATATTTATTTTTCTATAACTTATATGTGCCCTTTCTGTTTTCAAGCATTTACATTCAATTAACAGATGCCTAATATTTTCTATTCCTTCCTTACATAATTTACATATTAAATCACCCATATTTTTCCATCTACATGTATATTCTCTTGTTGCTAAAGATCCCATTCGAGCCTTAAACAATAAACTACTTTCCTTACTATTATCATATATTAACTTGCACCTAATATTCTGTTTATTTCTAAATATATTTAAACTTTTTTTACTGTCCATTTTAGTCTCTCCATTTCTCTAACTCCCTATTCTTTATTAATAAATCTATTCTTTTATCCCATTCCTTACCATTATAACACTCAACAATCCTCCTAACACAATCATCCCACCTTTTGTATAAATATACTGATATAAATTCTTTATACAAATCTTTTGCATACCGCATTACCTTTCTCACCCATCTTGTTGCCTGCCCTTTACTCATAACCCAATTAAATACTATTTTGGCTATTCTTTTATTATCCATAAACTGCAATCTACCAAACATTTTCATTTTACTTTTTGCATCTCTCCTATAAAAACTTGACCATCCCATTTCTCCTCTATTAGAGCATTATGAAATTAAAAAATAAGATGTTAAACATAACAGCATTTTTAAATAATTAACTATGACAAAGATCACAAACTATTTCAGAGAAACTCCATTATTTTAGGTGAGGTAAATCAATAATGATATTGTGATTAATGAAAAAAAATCCCTGGTAGTAGACCTGTGACCCATATATCTCCATATTTACAATTAAAAATTTGACTTATATATATATAATCTTATATTCTTTTTTCATGACTTAAAAGAGTAGGTCTCATCACAAAAATTTACAATTGAATATTATTTATAAAATTTATGGATTGTAGTCAGATCAGCCTTGCTGCCTTTTACTGCAAATGCTAGAAAACAATCGGTTTGCAGGATAGGAATACATAATGAAAATGTTAATTTGATTTGAGAAAATAGTTATGATAAAATGTTTTCTAACCGAATAGAAAGAATTAGATTGTGGCTTGTAATTGTCATTTAGTGACTACTAACAATTCTTTAAATAGAATAAATAATGAAAAGTTTATCATTAAAAAAAACTCCTATTTTAATCATTACTAATTAATGACAAAAAAAAAATATTTCATTTATATTTCTGAATAATATCATTACCAATATACTGCAAGTTATAACATCTAAAAACTACTGCATAGTAAATCGAAAGATTTCACGCTGTATGTTTATAATTAGAATTCAGTGAGTTGAGTGTGAAGATATTTAAGATTCAGGCTTTCAGATCTAAGTACTTTGGACTGGCTTGGATATATAGAAAGACAAGTAAAGAAGAGAGTGGAACCACTCTTTTCTTGTTAAATTCTCTGTCTCAGTATTTGTGATCTGATTGGCTAAGCGCTTGAGAGGTTTGCACTCTCTGTTTAATTTCAATACCGTCTGCGCTTTGTAAAATAAATATCATTACCAATATAGTGCATCAAATAACTTCTCTAGAATGTAATTCAGCTGCACTGAATAATAGTAACATTGCCAATTAATGAGCAGTATTTCTTCATCACACATACAAATTGGTTTTAGAGTTAAAAACGAAACAGTGTCAAAATATAAATATTTATTTATTTCAATTAATTACTATTGATAACAAAATAGATATTCCTTTGGAAACTTAAAATCTTTGTAGGTTTTCATGTGAAAATAGTGTATAAATATATATAAAAAATATTTTTTCGAATTGGTACACAAGTGAATTCAGAAACTCAGTCCTATTACTTCTGGTGTTTGAACTTCTTGTAAACTCCTGAACAGTAATCAATCAAATTTTTAATGGAAAAAGCAATGAGTTTCAAGTATCCTGAGTTTGAATTATTTAAAGATGACTTTTATTTAGTCAGTCACATTTAAAAATATTTTAACAGATAATCCATCTGTGTATCAATAATTTGAATCCCAGCTTTCAGTTAATTAAATGAAACGTTTTTACATATATTTGTGTAAGGCATATGCAAATATTTTATACCTATATTTCTATCTTTTTCTCATGTATATTTTCTTACATATATATGGATTTCAGTTAATGAACTGACTTCTATAGCATGATTTTTCTTTATTCCTATATCAGGTGTCTGATTTGATTCAGTTGTCTTTGCTTTAATAAATTGCTGAAGGTAAATTCTTGATCTCCATACATCACTGTGTGCAACATCAAATTTGAGATAACATTTCTTTTCTTTCAAAAACTGTTAAAGAATATTTCTGTAAATCCCACATAAATAAATAAAAAAAACTATCCTAAAGGATGACAATGCAATGAGCAAATTATTTCATCCTATTTCAATCTACAATTTTTTCATAGTCTGTCTAGTAAGTCAACTTGCTTAAACTTCTTATGAATTCCTGAACAATAAAACCATTTGGTTATACATATTGCTGGGCACCAAATTCAAATTAATCTAAACATTTTTTCATAAAAAAAGAAACTTATGTTCAATGTTAAAAGTAGAGTTGGAAGGGTTCAAAGAAAAAATGGGTATAAATTTTTGCTTTAAGCTTCTGTACAGAATATATATGACATGTAAGACTATAAACTTGTCCATACATTTTATTATTTATTTATTTATTTATTTTGATTAAATCAAAGAAAGAAACCTAATAAGCAAAACAAATTCTTTTCATAGGTTTACAAATATCATACAGATTTTGGTACTGTTCTAATAGATCATGTCAGTTGCTTTACGGCGAATATAATATGTCATATATTTTTTAAATTAATTATTAAAATATTTTTTTTTTATAACTACCATCTGTAACAGTTTATCAAAATCTAACAAATCATTAATTTTATCATCTATATATGATGTATTCTGTATTAGCTTTAAAATCTTATTTTGAAACTTTTTTAATTTTTTCAAACTTGATACACTTAAGAAACCATAAAGTGTAATACTATATCTCAATATAGATTCACCCAATGCTATATCAACTATCTTTAATATATTATATGGAAGAAAAAAGACCATCTATAAAACAAAGTAAAAATATCTAAATCTTTGCAAAAGTTGATTAACATGACATGACCATGACATTTTGTTATCAATAATAACACCAAGATATTTAATTTTTTCCACTTCTTCCATTTTTATGCAATATTCCTCACACTAAAAACCAATACAAGTACTTGAATGGATGAAACCACCAAAACTATCTTTTTAAATGAGGTAAAGATGTCAGCATAACTTTTGTTTTATTTTTATTAATAATTATTTTTTTAGTTAAACACCAATTTACAATATTATTATAATTAGTTTGAAGATTCTTAAAAGAAAATTCAATATTACAATTTATACTAAGTAAAATAGTATCATCTGCATATTGATAAATTAACTTTTCATTACAAAGTTTACTAATATATTTCCATAGATTAAAAATAATAATAGACTCGGAACCCTGAGGAACCCCATATTCAATTAAATGCTTGTCACTCAAAACTTCATTAACTTTAGTTATATATATCTTTTAAACAATTCCTCAATAAATCTAAAATCTTACCTCAAATTCCATATTTTTCAAGGCATAAAAAAAGCAATTCATGATCAATAAGATCAAAGGCTTTTTTAAAATCTATACATATGACAATAACATATTTTTTTATCATTAAAAGCAAGATTCACATCAATAAAATCCTCCAAAAGAGTAATAGTACTTTTACCTTCCAAAAACCCATATTGATGATTTAGAGAAAAAAAATTTTTAAACAAATAATTTTAATATATTCTTTCTCAATTTCTATTTTTTTTATATATATATACCTCTTTTTTATTTAAATCTATAATTTTTAATTTTGAAATCTTTCAAAGCTGCCATTTTTTTTGAGACCATGGCTGGTACGATTTAAGATCAATTAATTACCTCTCTAATATTTTTATCTTTAATGAACTGCTTTATATATATATTCCTTTGAATCAATACAAGTCTAAATATTTTTTTAATCTCTTTTCCTTTTCTATAGTAAACATAATATTATAGCCTATTATTATTTAAAGATGAAATTTTTTTGGGAAATTATGGAAACTCAATGTGAAGCAAATAACTAATGAAAATCAGAGAAAACTAGAGGATCCTAACTTATAAGTTCTAATTGCATATTTTATTTGATATGATCTTTATCTCATATTCATGAGAAATGATCATAGACTATTAATACTATTTAATATAACATTATATATTTGTATAAATACTCCAGTGCATCTAACTGTAAGGGTTTTTTCAATATGTTTATAAATGAATTCATAAATTATTTTTTTTTAATAACAAGTCTAAAATTTTTTGACAGCAGTCTTGTCATCATGCCTATGTATGCACAACAATATCACAATATTTGTTGAGATATCTATTCAATTGTATGCAAAAATGTTTTCTATTATTAGACAAGTTCAAGAGAAAAAGTCATTTTGTGCTTATAAGTAAATATATACTTAATTGTTATGGAATGTTCAGTATATAATTACTTACTATATGAGTAATCATTATATTGAAATATTATTAAAACATTTTTGATGGAATAAAATAATGAATCACTCCTGTAATAGGCAAAAAATACATTATGATACCCTTTTAGAAAATTTTTCATTAATTGAAGAGGGGAAATATTACACCACTCAAGGTAGAAAAATAGCAATTCTTAGAATTTCCTGATTAGTAAAATGTTCATTTTCATGACTTTCCCAATCACTTTTAGCAGTTGCTTTGTAATCACACAATCGACAACTAAATAAGTGATTAATAACTAAAGACTTTTCAGTTGTATTTTTTAAGTTATTATAAACAAGATTTTTGTTTGCATTTCCAGGAATTTTAAAACTATCATAAAAAGTTTCAAATCTACATAAACTGCTCTGAAAAGATTCATCTAATGTTTGTGTTTTTTCGTGTTTTTTTAAATAATCTCCATCAAGAGTCCTGAATTCACATAACATGCGCTGAAATGTTTTTTTCTTTGTATGTTTTGTTTCACGTTTTGTGAAATGACTTTCCAAACATGTTTTAAATTTACATAAATTGCATGGAAACAGAGATTCTTGTGTGTGTATTCTTTCATGTCCACTTATAAAACTTTTATCAGAAGTCATGACAACCTCCCCAATGTGTATGCTTTCATGTTTTGTTAAATAATTTTCATTACAAGATTTATAATCACTTACAAGGCACTGAAAAGGTTTGTCTTCTGCATTTTGAACATTTTCATAAGTTCTTAATGAACCTTCACTAACATTCTTGTATTCTAATAAACTGAAATGGAGTGACTTTTCAGTATATGTTCTTTCATGGTTTTTTAAATAGCTTTTATTTGCAATCTTGAATTCACATAAACTGCAGTGATTGGATTTTGCTTCTGAATGTGTTCTTCCATGTCTAATAAAATTATTTTTATTAGCAGTTTTGAAATTACACATAGAACGTTGGAACTGCTTTTTCCCTAAGTGTGTTATTCTTTTTAGTATTTTTAAACCGGCTTTAACAGAATTCTTAAACTTGTATAAAGGATATTTTCTGAAATGAGTTCTTACATGTATTCTTATAAGAGTTTGGACAGAAGTCTTGAATTGACATAAATTGCATTGAAAAAATGTTCCCCCTATACGAGTTTTTTTATGTTGATAGAAGCATCCTTTACTGACTGTATTGATATGACATGAACTATATGGGAAATGCTTTTCTTCTGTGTGTATTTTGTTATGCATATTAAGATTATTTTTGATATATGTTTTGAATTCACATGAAGAGCACTGAAAAAGATTTTTAACAGTATGCCTTCTTTCATTTCTTAAAATACTCTTAACTGCAATCTTAAAATTATTCAAAGTGGAAGTAAGATGTTTTTGTGCTCTATGATTATTTTCATGTGTTTTTAAATGCTTTTTAGTAATAGTCTTAAATTCACACAAACTGCATTGAAACGGATTTTCTCCTGTATGCCGTCTTTCATGTATTTTTAGTTGGACCTTATGGGCAGTCTTGAAGTTACATAAAGAGCAGAAAAAAGGTTTTTCTCCTGTATGCCGTCTTTCATGTTTTCTTAATCTACCTTTATCTGCAGTTTTAAATTCACACAAAATACAGTAAAAAGGTTTTGCTCCCGTATGATATTTTTCATGTCTTGTTAAATTGCTTTTATTACTACTCTTGAATTGACACAGACTGCAATGAAATGGTTTATCTCCGGTATGTGTTCTTTCATGTGCTCTTAAATTTCCCTTCAGAGCCGTTTTGAAGTCACACATTCTACACTGAAAAGGTTTTTCCCCTGTATGATTGGTTTCATGTCTTTTTAAATAGCTTTTAGCACTAGTCTTGAATTGACACAAACTACATTCAAATGGCTTTTCTCCTGTATGTGTTCTCTCATGCAATATAAAATGGTATTTGCTATCTGTTTTGAACTCACAGAAAGAACAGCAAAAACGTTTTTCACCTGTATGATTATTTTCATGTCTTTTTAAATACTTTTTATCACCACTTTTGAAGTCACACATACTACATTGAAATGGCTTTTCTCCTGTATGTATTCTTTCGTGTAGCCTTAAACGATACTTGCTCTCAGTCTTGAATTCACAGAAAATACATGAAAAAGGTTTTTGCCCTTCATGCCTTTTTTCATGTTTTCTTAAACTATTTTTATCTGCAGATTTAAATTCACATAAAATGCAGTTAAAGGGTTTTTCTCCTGTATGATTACTTTCATGTGTTTTTAAAAGCTTTTTATAACTGGTCTTAAATTCACACCAACTGCAATGAAAAGGCTTCACACCTGTATGCAAACTTTCATGTATTTTTACTTGTTCCTTATGTGCAGTCTTAAATTCACACAAACTACAAGAAAAAGGTTTTTCTCCTGTGTGCCTTCTTTCATGTTTTCTTAAAGTATTTTTATTTGCAGTTTTATATTCACAAAATGTGCACAAAAAAGGTTTCTCTCCTGTATGTTTATTTTCATGTCGTTTTAAAGAGCTTTTAAATGCAGTCTTGAATTCACACAAAGTACAATGAAATGGTTTTTCTCCTGTATGCATTTGTTCGTGTACTCTTAAATTTCCCCTATGAGTAGTCTTGAATTCACATGAACTGCAGGTATTAAGTTTTTCTTCTATAATAGGTTTTCCCATATTGTCTTATAATTTTACAAAAACATCATTAATAGTCATATGGATATAATTTTTTATCTTTCCCTTATACTTTTTTTTGCATATGCTACTTTTTTATATATATATATGATTTTCAAATGTGTTAGCAATTCATTAAATCACATAAATTACTAGATAAAGAATTTTAAGTAATAACCTGTAGATTTATACTTTACATAGCACAATTTAATATTATCATATAGATAAAGAATTGTCATTTTTTTAATAGTATATTTTCAAATAAAAAATAATTTTATTATGTGATATCTCAAATATTGATAAAATGACTAAACAGACATTTTATGACTTAAATAGTCTTAACAATTTCATTGATAAAATATTTTTAATTGGAAAACCCATTTTTGTTTTCTATTAAGGCATTCTGTGAAGTTTTACGAAAGTACATTTATATATTCAGTAAAATATTTTCTCATTTTAAATATATTTTTAAAAATAACATCTTTGTCTGACTGAGAAGACAATAATGAACAGAAATGACATTTTATTGATATCTGTTTTATTACAATTATTTAATTCAAAGCTATTTGGCTTTCTTTAAATAGTAGTTATTTTCAAATAAATTCATGTTATCATACAATTGATAATACACGACTATCGATGGCATATTCTTTTTGGAAGAGAAATCCACAGAATGTGTATTTTTCAAAGCATCATTATCTCGATATAAACAGATCATATTCTGTAAGCATAATTTTTCTGCAAATATAAACTGTTGAAAATCAATAATTATCTCTATGACAGCCATGATTCTTATATTCATAAGATAAATGGTAAATATAATTAACTACCTTAATGAATACTTTTTTGATTATGAATGTCACAATCCTTGTATGAATATAGATTAATATGCTCTTCATGAAATATTCTCTTTTTCCATGTCCTACACCTACACAAAATAGGGAAAAAATTAATATTAATCACATTCTTTTAGATGTATAACATATCACAAGATGACAAATAGCTTATTAAGAAAGCAGAAATAGTGAATTAAAATTTTCATTAAAATATTCTTAAAATAAACAATCTCTTAAATTTTTTAATAGATGATAAATTTAATATTTTTTTTATTCAACTATACAAATCACATTTCCAATTACAAACACCAAAAATTCAAAACTGCTATTTTTCTTACTCTTGCTTTACATAAAATCCCAAATTTTTTTTGCAAACAATCACATGTTTAGACTTCTAAATTATAGACATAGAAAATCAATCCAAAATTAAGTTATAAAATATTAAGATATTGATTGATTACTAAAACATCATTACCACATGACATCTATTCTTACTAATTTATTTTTTTATACAAAAAGGACTGTAAGAATATTCATAGTGATATAAATTTGCATTTCTTACTTTGTGTCCAACATGAGCTATCAGTAATTCCAAGACCAATTTCCGAGGAATAAATTATTTATATTTAGGAATTTTGAGAGCAACAATAAAAAATCTGAAAATTCACTCCTGCTCCATTTTCTATCTTTCTAAGAATACAGCTATCAAATTTGATAAAATAAGTATTAAAAATATAACTTGTTTCCTTTAATTTTCCAAATCTCTCTTTGATATATAGTAGTTAGCATTCGTTTTGATTAACAAATTCAAACATAAAAATAGTTATGATATATTGTATCCTTTTTATTAGGCCTGAATAGGTTTCAAAAGCCAATTTCTTAAAAAAAAATTAAATTAAAAAGAAATCTAAGTATTGTAAGTGCTATAATAATGTTGGTAGGGTTCTAAACTTTGAGATGAATTTAAAAGTTGTAAAAGTATTTAAAAGTTATTATAAAATGTTAAATAATATATTATGAAGGTTAAATAGTATAATTTTGTACAGTTGGGAGAACAAGCCATAGTTATAATGATTTAAAGTTATGCAGTAAAAGTCCTATTAAACAAGCTGTTATAAAACTAATTTTAAATAATATTTAAAATTTAAAGTTATTAAATGTATTTTAAAAATTAGATTTAAATTTATATTATAACTATTTATTAAAAGTTCTAGTAGTTTATGGTATAAGCAAGTGTATTCAATTTTATTTACTGTTTAAATAATGTCAAAATTTATTATCCCAAGTTTTATCATTACATATTATTATTTTTATAATATAATATTTTTTGTAATTAAATATTTAGTTAATTCCATTTCAGACATTGAACATAAAAAATTGCAACATTTTGTCTGGAATTATGGTCATGTATTTTTTTTTTGCATATGCTTGCAAGGTTTTTAAGAATTTTTTTTTAAATTACTTTCAGAATTGTTCAAAATTGAGAACATTTGAATATCATAAAAATAAATATAGGAAACTATTAAAGTAATTAATTATTTTTTAAAAAATTTGAAGTTAATAAAGATAAACTAAAAAATGGATATGTTAGAATTAAGTCTTAAAATTGATAAAGAATTGTTTAAAATGTTATTTTAAAGAATTTAATTTGTTTAAGTATAATTATAACATTAATTTAGAATTAAATATTATATTATTATTAACAAATAATGACTCATAATTTTATTCTGAAATTTTAAAAGCAAAAAAAAATTGACAAATATGTAAATTAGTTTGTGATGATTATTAGAGCAGGTATATAAATGGGGCTCACACTTCTTCATTTTTCTTTCTTTCTTTCTTTCGTTCGTTTGTTCTTTCTTTCTTTCTTTCCTCCCTCCCTCCTTCCCCCTCCCTTCCTTCCTTTCTTATTCTTATTCTTTATTGTTAAAGAGTATTTAGTATATTACTACAAGTCAGTAATATATTGCTTAAATAGTCAATTAGCTCAATTTTTTTTTAATTTTATTATTTTAAAAAAATCTAAAGAATTATAAAATTATTAAGTTAGACTAAGAATGTTTCCCTAAACCCAATTTATTTTCCTATTAGTATTTCTATTCAAGACTTAATTCAAGTTCATTATAACTAATGGAATATAAATCTGAGATAATGTGTGTAGGAAGGTTATCGATGATACGAATAAATGAAGAAAGTATAACTTTTCCTGTACTATTTAAAAACTATTATAATTGTTTGTGTAAAGTACTTTGAAATTTAAAGTGGATATTATCTAGAAATATAACTCAGATATTTAACACATTTATATGTAAAATTTCAATAACTTTTAAAAGATATTATTCAAATAAGAAAAATACCTGGAAAAGACAAACTGAATTTTTGAAAAATTTATAAAAGTATTCAAGAGTAAGTTTTAGTATAAAAAAATATCATTCTTTTATTTATACTATTGACTGTATATATTTTTTAAAAATTACAGCAATTTTAAAAGAAATATTTACTTAAAAGTAATTATAAACTTTCGGAACATGAAGAAAATTAAAAAAACAAATGCAATTATGAATATAAATTGCTTTCTCAAGTTATTTTCAAAATACGTGAATATTTTGATATAAAAAAAGAAAAACTTGTTTTTTCTTAACTATACAGTAAAAGAAGAGAATGGATAATAGAAATAAATATTATCATGACTAAGTAAAATAACCTTTGAAATATTCAAATATGAATTCATCTATTACTACATATCTGCATTATAAAATAATAGTTTTCTTTAAAAAAAGAATGAAAAATGCCTATTTCTGCTAGCGTGCAAATTTATTTTAAAGGCCCATGTTAGTGCTCCTTTATGCCGATGGAATTCTTGTGAACAAAAACGATGGAACTTACCTAAAGAAATAATTTTAAAAGTGATATCACTTTAATAAATGCTATCCTGTGAAAGCAGCAGATAAAAGACTGTTTTTTAAGACTTTCAAGAACAGGATAAAAAATAATTTTTCAGATTTTCTAAGATATAAAAAGTCGACTATTCTTAGTATTATTTTTTTTTCTATTGTTATTTGTGCTGTGAGAGAAGGAAGAACTCTCTGCAAGAAAGACTTCAGACAATTCTCATTGCGTAGCAACTGCGAAGGTTTCCATTTGAAGCATTGAACTGTATTGAAGAACATTTAGTTGAACTTTATTGAAGGACAATCACGAATTGGATTACGTAAATTTAATCTTATTTTTTTAAATATAATAACTCTAGTATTACAATTTATTGTATAGGATAGTAAAGATTACATTTTAAATATTTTTTATTATTATAACAATATTAATATCTTTAGGAAAAAATCTTTTAACATTTTTTTTTTTTTTAAAAGATTTTTGAAAACATTTTAAATTATAATAGTTAGTGGGTTGGATGAATGAGAATTTTTATATGCTGAATTGGACCGGAAAACGTCAAAATAGTGATTTACAAATTGTAAAGTCACTAGGTAATTTAAAATAGTTTAATTATTATGTGATATATAAATTAATTTTTTTTTTTTACAATTGCTTGGATTTTTAGAAAGATATTTCTTTTGTCATATGAATGTGTGAACATAAGTATGTGTGCGATAATAACACATATAAATTTTTTATTATTTTTATGAGGTATAAGCTATGTGAAAAAAAAGAAATGCATATATTTTTTCTTTCATATATTACAAAGTTTAATATAATTTACTGATGCTCATAATTTTACATGATTCTTTATTAAATAAACTATACATTATTTTAAATATTTGAATATTGATTTTAATCTTTTAAAATCAAAGTCATTTGTATTTTTGTTGCTAAGTTTTAAGTGCATAAAACCTTTTCTTATAGTAGTTCTGGATTGATAATGTTATATGTTAACTTTGTTTGTTATTGGGAATATTGCTAGTTATTTTACGATATAGATTGTTTAGATCTATACTATAGTGACAGGGAAGTAGAAAATAATGAAACCCTGGATGTCTTATATGTAGGATATGTTAAGAAGATAGGAAAATAGCCTACATTTTATCTTAGTAGTTTTATGCAAGTACAGTTAACATAGCCCTGTGTCTTGTATATATTTTCCGTGGACAGTGTTTGATATTCTGTATTTTTTAAATGTTCGATAATTGCTGAATAGATAGCTTGAACATTATTTCTGAAGATATTGGACAAAAAAGTTGTACCTATCCTTTCACACTGTTTCCATGTGAGTTATTAAATGTATTTTATACTATTGAGTCTTTACTCTAGTCATTCCTTCATGTCCTATGCATCACATCACTATCTTGATTTCAATCGTTATTACATCATGTAGCATAGTATTTTCATGAAAGAAGAAGAATAAATAATTTTGGATTAACATACTGTTTTATTCAAAGGAAAGATAAGTTTTTCTTGTTTGGATTAATATGAAATAAAAATGATATTAAAAGTAAATGCTGATAGTAAAGTAATAAAGAATCATAGTTCCTTTTCATATTTTTATCAAATTATTTTTGAGGATAAAAGAAATCACAACTATTCATGATATTTTTAATAGTTTTGATACATTTTTTTAGATTTTCTATAAATCAATGCATATTTTTAAAAGATGAAACATCAAAATGAACAATGCAAAGTGTGATAATATTTTATGAACATTTTTATATTAAAAAAAAAAAATGAAACACATATAAGAACTTTAAGAGTGGTGCCAAGCAAAATTATCTAGTTTAACATCAACGCTATTTTGTTAAATTCATATTTCATTTACTGAATGAACCTTAAAATACATTTTTAATGAATATTATTCTAAGTATTTTTTTTTCTTTATATTTATTAAAACCATCTTGTTTATTTATTTAAACAGCAAATGATTTCATTAAACTATAAGGTGTATGTCTAGACTGAATATTATTTTATAACATGTATGATAAATAATGTATAAGCCAGAGTGAAGGCTTACTTACTTTCTGATTTTATATAATAGAAACATGTAATTCAATCTTTCTTTTAGTATAAGTCATTTTCTTTTTGTTATATTTTGTTTAGTAAAACCTTGTAAATATTGTATATAGTTTTGTTTAATGCAAAGTGAAATAAATTTGTTAAACTTATTTATAAATCTCTTGTGTTATGTTGACTGATTTATTCACACAAATACATGATTGACAGATTCCAAAAACAAATATATAATATATTTGTACAGTATAAATATAATTATTCATTTTAATAAATAATAATTATTCAGAATGTGATATATTAAGTAATTTTTTTTACAATATTATTATAGTCATAATTGATCACATAATTTAATACATTAAATTTAATATTCCTGTTACCACATATTTTCAGATTATATCATATTTTAAGATGCCATATGAGAAATAAAAGAATTATATTATTAATATAATAATCATTATTGTTAGTTGTCATAGTATTAAATAGCAGATAGGATTAATAGTTATTTAATTACGAGTAGGAATATCATTTATTATTATTGTTATTATTATTGTATAGGTCTAGTTAGGAATGATACAAAATCCCTTACAATACTTGACTACAAGATATTATAAAATGATTTGGAAATGTCTTGAAAGCAGAATAAATGTGATATTAAAGATCTTTTTTTAGATATTTATAATCATGATCTACAAAAGTAAACTACAATTCTTAGTACCAATAGACTATACAATCATCACTCAATGACTGAGTTGGCAGTTAAAAGAAAGGGTAATAATGTTCTCCTAATGATGAACCTAGCTAAAATTCAATGACAATTTTAATTTAGATAACTACAACTGCAGATCTTTTACATTCATTGGACAAACTGTCTAATTGTAAATGGGACATTTATGAACTTGGTAAAGATAGAAGAAAAATAAAGAGATATTTGATTTAAAAAGTTGACATGTACCTTACTATGATAACATAAATATTGGAACAACAAATGGGAACTGTTATACATAAACAATGGAAAAATAACATTAGGAAGACTGATAGTATATAAAGTATAAAGAATACATTAATTATTCGACTTAATGAAAGATACCAAATGCAAATAATTCAGGTTTATAAGCCAATAAGTTCTCCATATGATGATGAAGTAGAATAATTTTATATACATGTACAAAATACTTTTGATCAGGCAAACATTAAAAAATTGTCCTGAGAAATGTTAATGAAACAGGAAAAACTCTCTATACATATTGCCACTCAATGCAAGCCAGAGCAATCAATGGATGCCAGAAGGCACTAGATGGGGATTTTATGCACAAGCCTTCTGGCATCCATTGATTATTCTGGCTTGCATAGAGTGGCAACACGTATAGAAAGTTTTGCCTGTTTTAATAATAGTTAAGAGTAATCATAAGAAATAGTGATCACGTGAAGAAATATTAATGCTGAATTTTATTACAATGACAGGAATGAGAGAGGATATAAACATCGATTTAAAATAAAAAAAATTATATATTATGAATTCTTTAAGAAAAATGCTAATGGAAAATTGTCATGAAAGCATCCAAATTAAGATATGGCATAATGGCATCATGTTGTGATTAACAAAAATACTGTAAAGTTCTTAAGAGATTCAACACAGGAAATGATTGTCAATTAGTAAGATATATATGTCTCAATGCAAGACTAGATATAGGAAAACTTAAAAAGAAAGCTGATATTCCTAACCTTCAGAAACCCAGCAGCGAATTTAAATTGAAACTTGAAAATCATTTCAAAATATTATCAGGCTTCAATAATAGTTCAGATTGGACTGAAATCAATATCTAATATTATTCTATTAAGAACTGCAAGACAGATAGGTAATATAAAAAGCAGCAATTGACCAATAAATTATCTACTACAATAAAACATTGCTTGATGAAAAAAAGTAATATGAAAGATTTTAAAAAAGTAAATATCTAGCATTTTGTAATATGGTACAAATAAGAGTTAATGCTGATACAAAGATATAATTGTGAATTAGCAAGAAGCAACAAAAAATAAAAGGATTATTACTGCAAAAAGAATATCAGAAAATGTGCAGAAGAGTTCCATAAAAAAGTGTATAAAAATAAAAAGCAATAAAAGAAAGTAGCATTTCTTGAATTGTCAGATATTTTAAAAAAAGAGATAAAATATACAATTAAATCTTTTAAGGAAACCTCCACAAAATGATTTGACAACGTTAGACATTAAATTTCTAAATGATAAAATTATACCAGATGATTAGAAGATTATAATAATAATGTTACCATCTAAAAAACACGAAGTTATTAGAAATTACAAGCTTATCAGTCTTTTATCAATTAATCAAGGCAAAACTCTCCATACAGTAGTGCCACCCTGTGCCAACCAGAGTAATCAATGGATGCCAGAAGGCTTGTGCATAAAATCCCTATCTAGTGCCTACTCATCCAATATCCCCAGACTAGTTTCTGGGTGTAGCCTTCGTCAGTGAGGAGCTTTGGATCTGAGAGCACTGCACCTAGATCTCAGGATCTAATGCAACCCTCCAACAGCCTCCTTTATTTCTACTTAACTACAAAACTATGAGAATGAAATTGAAAACCCAATGATATTTTCAATCAAAGCTCAATAGTTTATATAGTCATATGGGTCTGAACTCAGTTCAGCACCCATACATTTTGGTGTCTTTGGCTCTTTAACAACCATAGCCACAACTATCCTATTATGCAGGATTGGTGTTAAACCACTAAACATCACATGATCACCATCTCTTATACAAGCACATAATTGTTATTAAACAAGGCAAAACTCTCCATACAGTAGTGCCACCCTGTGCCAACTAGAGTAATCAATATGACTATATAGCTATTGAGCTTAGATTGAAAATATTCTTGTGTTTTCGATTTCATTCTCATAGTTTTGTAGTTAAGTAGAAATAAAAGGTGGCTGCTAGAGGGTTGCATTAGATCCTAAGATCTAGGTGCGATCCAAGGCTCCTCACTGATGAAGGCCACAAGCCAGAAACTAGTCTGGGGATATTGGATGAGTAGGCACTAGATAGGGATTTTATGCACAAGCCTTCTGGCATCCATTGATTACTCTATGGAGAGTTTTGCCTTGTTTAATAAAGACACCAAAATGTATGGGTGCTGAACTGAGTTCAGACCCATATGAATATATAAACTACTGAGCTTAGATTGAAAATATAGTGTTTTCAATTTCATTCTCATAGTTTTGTAGTTAAGTAGAGATAAAAGGTGGCTCCTGGAGGGTTGCATTAGATTCTAAGATCTAGGTGCAGTGCTCTCAGATCCAATGCTCCTCACTGATGAAGGCCACAAGCCAGAAACTATTCTGGGAATATTGGATGAGTAGGCACTAGATAGGGACTTTATGCACAAGCCTTCTGGCATCCATTGATTACTCTGGTTGGCACAGGGTGGCACTACTGTATGGAGAGTTTTGCCTTGTTTAATAATAATTATGTGCTAGTATATAAGATAGTGATCATGTAATGTTTAGTGGTTCTTTTATCAGTTCTATACAAAATCTTTATCAAGATAATTACAATTAATCTAAATGAACTTTGGATTTAAAACAACCAAAAGAAAATGGTGGATTTAAAATAGCTTTAGCATTGTAAAAAAGGACCAAGGAATACTAGTTCGTTCACATTATGTTTTTGATTTGTAGATAATAAAAATGTATTTAAATTCAATAAGCATTTCTGTCATAATTAAAACTTCATACTTTCACAATACAGATCTTGTTATATTGAAAAATATTTCATAAAATGCATCAACAGTGATTTGATTATGTGGTGATATTAAAAATACTAACACGGGAAAAAATGTACAACAGGATGCTCCACACACCCTAAAACATTTTACAGCAGTTGTTCCAGAAATATTTTGTGGATTAAAATGGGCAGTTAAGGGAGTAAAGAAAAGAAAAGATTATTTAAGTTATAAATCACACAATATAATCTAAAACATATTTCTATAAAAGCTGTTTTGCTTGCATATATAGAGACATCCATCTTTTTTATATATAAAATTAATTAGAACCAATTATAATGAGGCAATATGTATAACAACAAAAAAAATCTGTATAAATGCAAACTATATAATTTTCCATTTATTTTTCATTGTGTATAAAATTGTGGAATTTGCAATATGATTAAAAAAACGTAAGATTATAGTAATCAATTAATAAAAAAAGATGATAAATCTGCATTATAAATTCTTATTTAACATACAGATATTAAATATATTGTGTAAAAAATGTAAAACTTTTAAGCTATATTAACGAACTTAATAGAAGGAAAAGATACAAAACAAATTATATTAATTACAACAAACATATCTGTAGGATCCTATATGTATAAAACATCAATTAAAATAACTAATAATTGGGTAATAAAAAATCAATAGAATATAATATAGTATGTACTTATACAGATTTTTTTTTGTAGAGGTATTGTTATAGTTGATTCTAGTAATTGAAGCTTAAAAATAGTTCTATCACATTGAAAAGAGTAAAAAAAAAAAAAAATTTCTGAAAAACGCTTTACTAGGTTGTTCTTATTATATATATACAATTATTACTGTTATATAAAGATATTTTATTTTATATGACATTGTATGATTAATTTAAATATATAAAAAAGATAGCATAATGCATTAAATTTAAATTTCTGATGATATTTAAGTTATCTAGTTTTTACATAAGTTGCGATTGATTTTGCAAATAATGCTTCAGAGTTTTAGAAAATTTTATAAATGTTATTAGATAAAAGTAGGAAAATGAATTAAAGATAAATACTAAAAAGACTTAAGTAATATTGATCAATTGAATGGAATGCTTTTACTAGAAATAAAATATTAAAAAAAGACATGCCTATGTGTTTCAAAGAAAGGTTTTTAATGTATAAGTTTTATCATTTCTTATTTATAGACCTCAAACTTGAATATTTAACAGAAAAACAATACAGAATTCAGACTATTCACCAAAATACAGAAATGAATTAGATAATAAGAAAAAATTAAAAACAAAATATAGAAGTGACAGAACAGTTATCACTGATGTTACTCAAAGAATTAAGAAACTAAAATGTAGCTGAATTGGATATATTGAACGAAAATGTAATAATAGATAGCAATCAGAGTGTTTGAAATTGGATACCAATTGTTTGTAAAAGATCTTAAAGCAACCAAATGGGAAATGGATGGATTAAATATAAAAGTTTGCTGGTATGATGTGAAAAGGAGAGGCTGTAGATTAAATTTGGAAAGATCATCTTACAGTGAATAGATATTTGAAAATTATGATAATGAATAAAACACTAAGATAAATTTTATAGTATCAACAGAACTTTTGCAGCATGAACAGATATTTCCTTATGTTCTTAAACCTAAAAAAGTACAATTTCCACTGATATAAAGAAAATGTAAATGTAAAATTAAAGAAACATTTTTCATAAATAATATAAATTCAAATAGCCCTCAGTAGAATGCACTTATAAACACCCCCATTTAAATGCGTAATGTTATACAGTATTTCCAATTTAGGCTTGTTTAAATATAATGGTTGCCCTTGACAAGGGTGCTTGACATAAGATTGCATTTAATTTTCTTAATATTTCTTTCAAGTAAGTAGGTTTATTAGTATTGCCTTTAATTTATTGCCACATGATGAATAAATAAAAACTATTTTCACACAAATGTTTCACAAATAAATGCCCTTTCAAACTGTCTATGATGATGACAAATTCTCTCCCAATAATTTAATTTTGCAGGGATAGTTTAGATTTTTTTATAATATTGTAATATAATATATAAGATAAAAATTGTAGGAAACAGAAATAATGTCAATAATTGTTTATTTAAATATATAGGTAATTTGTGTATACAGGTTTCTTCAGAAAAACATGTTAACTTACAATACCCTGTACCTTTTGAAATTGGATTGGGGTGGTCATTTAATTCGACAAGACAATTACTTGTATTCAAGATAGAAAGATAAAGTGCTAGCTCAAAATACACTTTTTGTGAGGACTGTTATAACTTTTTCAATATTTGGCAATGAAAAAAATGAAATGAAAACTGCAATAGCACTTTGAAGATTTAGCACCAATTTATTTAAAATTTAAAATGAAGATAGTAATTCTTTATTTACACATCATTTTTGAATTAAGTAACTAATGCAGTAAAATATAACTTCTATACTTAAATTGATGCATTGCTGTATAAAACTCAGTAAATACAATTGTATATTGAATATTGTATCAGGTAAAACTCTCCATACAGTAGTGCCACTCTGTGCAAGCCAGAGTAATCAATGGATGCCAGAAGGGTTGTGCATAAATATCCCTATCTAGTGCCTACTCATCCAATATCACCAGACAAGTTTCTAGGTTGTGGATTCGTCAGTGAGGAGCCTTAAATTTGAGAGGACTGCACCTATATCTTAAGATCTAATGCAACTTTCCAGCAGCCACCTTTTATCTCTACTTAACTACAAAACTATGAATCTAAAATTGAAAACATAAAAATATTTTTAATCCAAGCTTATTAGCTTATATAGTCAAATAGGTCTGAACTCAGTTCAGTACCCATATATTTTGGTGTCTTTGGTTCTTTAATAACCATATCTACCACTATCCTATTAAGCAGGATTGGTATATTAAACCACTAAACATCTCATGATCACCATTTCTTATGCTTGCTCAAGCTGTTAAAACAGGCAAAACTCTCCATGCAGTAGTGCCACTCAGTGCAAGACAGGGTAATCAATGGATGTCAAAAGGCTCGTGTATAAAATCCCTATCTAGTGCCTACTCATCCAATATCCCCAGACTTGTTTTTAGCTTGTGGCTTTCATCAGTGAGGAACCTTGGATCTGAGAGCATTGCACCTAGATCTAATGTAACCTCCAGCAGCCACCTTTTATCTCTACTTAACTACAAAACTACAAGTCTAAAATTGAAAAGATAAATACATTTTCAATCCAAGCTTATTTATTTATTTGAAATGGTGTACACATTTTGCGATCTACGATACCCTCACTTGTTTGTTATTCTAAGTTAGGACAACTCTTACATAAATATTTCTATTTTTTTTCGATTCTTATACTATTTTTAGAGGAATTGTCTTTATTTGAGCTAGACCTATGTGATATAAATACGTTGCATATAGTTAGCTTCTTAGAATTTCTAAAATATATTTGAAAGACTGGGGCTACGTAGATCGTAGACGTAGTTTAATTATAAAATTTATATGTTTACTCAGAAAAAGCAAGATGAATATTTTCTTGTGCATACTTATTTAATAATACAACATAAACACAATAAATATTTTATGCGTAAAATATATGTCAAACTTTAAAAGTATCTTACCTATAAGATTTTTTTACATGCAAGATGGCAGTTTTTCCGTCTAAAAAAAATTGTTTTGCACCGCCATCTATTGGGGTTGAAAAATTTTCAAAGAAATAAAATTAACATAACTACGCTTCTTTATCATAAGGATTAACTCAAACAGTAGAGTGGAGGGCATTAATAGAGAGCGATGAATGGATTGAAAAATAATACAAAATATTAATCTTAATTGGTCAATAAATAAGCTGCTGCCCTTAGCCTTGAATTAGTATGTTTGTGTATTATATAAAATTTTATCAATTGATCGTTATTTATTTAAATATCACAACGTAATATATAATTATCCCAAGAGTTTTTGAGATTTAAGCTGTTTAAAAAACTAAACATTATAAATAAATGAAATCATCCCCTTTCATTTTATCTTCTCTGATTTTAGATTTTCTTTTTCAAATAATTTTTTTATTACAGCTCCCGCTTCTTTTATTTTTACATTAAATTGATTTCAGTACTTCTAAAAATATTTATTTCCCTTTTCTTCAATTAATGTAATTCTCAACCCTCGTTGTAATCAAGTATTACGAAAAGGTAAATTTTTAAATATTAAGCCTTATTTATACAACAAAGCACGTCTATCATCATTACCGTCAACCATTATCATTTCACTGCAGGATGAAGGTCTGTCCAAGTTCAGTCCATCTTCTCTGCTCTCTAGCCTCTATTCTTTATATCAATCCTGCATGCTGTCTTATTTCATCCAATCATCTCACATGTAATCTATTTTTGGATCTTTTACAATAACTTGGAATCCAGTTTAAGAGTTCAATCGTCTATCTATTATATCTTCTAGCAATATGTCCAGCCCAACTCCACTTCAGTCTTAATTCTTTCAATGATGTCAATAACACCTGTTTGTTCTCTTATCCATGTATTGTGTTTTTGATCACTTCTTGTTACTCCTAACATGCATCTATTCATATTTCTTTGAGTGGTCTGAAGTCTATGTATTGCTCTTCTATTAAGTGTCCAAGTCTGGGATACATAAGTCAGAACAAAGCAAAACTCTCCATATAGTAGTGCCATCTTGTGCTAACAAGATGGCACTACTATATGGAGAGTTTTGCTTTGTTTTGAATTGTTTAATAACAATTATGTGCTAGTATGAGATAGTGATCATGTGATACGTAAGTCAGAACTGGTAAAACACATTTATTAAAAACCTCCCTTTTCAAACATATAGGCATATTTTTTTTGCAATATTAAGATATTTCTATCAAAAGTATTCCAATCAAGTTTAATTCTATGATTAATTTCATCCATTATGTTTCCATCTGTAATAATAATCCGGCAGGTATTTGTAGTTGTTAACTTCTAACTCATCATCATCAATCTTAATTTTCATTTTTTGAAAAAATCCTCAAATGAAAATTATCACTGACACAGAAGCAAACACAGAAGCAAAATTTGAAAATTTAGTGGACAAAGAGATAGTTATATAGTGAACGCAAGATTGCTTCATCCAATTGATTCCGCTAAAGGCAACAGAGAACGGTCTCAGAAGATTAATGAAACTAATAAGCTATTCCTCAAAAACAACATCATAATTTGTCTAAAAAAAACCATAGGCTGATGTAGTTAGACTACAATGATTATATTCAAAAATGAATGTGGAAATTACAAAGTTGCAATTTAAAAAGATAAATATGTATAATACAAAATATTTTAAGAGTAAATTTGTGTCAATGATATTGAGGAAGCTTTATAATAAAATGTATACACATTCACAATGTATCCCTCATCAGCTTTACCACTGCACATTTTTGCTAATATAAAGCTGCCCAAAAAAGACCAGTCACTCAGAATCATGATAGATTTCAGTGGAGTATATTGCTGCAAAGCAGCAAAGAAAATAGCTGATTGATTGAGAGAAGACATTGGATTTGGCACATATGCAATAAAATCATCTTTTGAGTGTGTGGATAAAATTAAAAAAATAAACATTAATAAGCAAGCTAGCTTCATTTGGTGCCTCGTGATCTATGCATTAACATGACCCAAGAACCTTGCAGTAACTTAACTACAATCCATATAAAAAAGTTTATAATAGAAGTCTTAAAATGGGTTGATAGGGAAATTGTAGGTATAACCAAGGATGAATTTTATAAAATGGAAAATGAATAACCAATGGGGTTACCACTAAGTGGCATTGTCTGTAGCATTGTTCTGTTTAAGTGTGAGAACAATGTCTTGCCTAAATATTTAGCCTCTTCTTCTAACAATAACTACATGAGATACATAAATGATGTATTATATGTGCATCAGAGGATTAGATCAACAATATAGACTGGAGCTCAAAAATACACATCTCTTGAATGGCCTATTGAAGTAAAAGACAATAATCATGAGATTGATTTTCTGGACATGTATATTCAGAAAAATAAAAATGACTTTGAGTTTAAAATGAAGCTAAAACCTATATAGATAAGGGGAGACATTCATCTTATGTCAAAAGTCTCAATAGAGCACAAACTGGATGGCTTTAAATGTTTCTTATATAGAAACAAAAATCCCAGTAAGAGGATGATAGAAAGAACAATATTGATGCATACATCATGTAATAGGTTTTGATTTAGTAATGTAATAGGTTTTGATTATAATCATAATGTGCTTTTAAAACAAAATTTTACAACTCACAATTTTAATCAGCCAAAAACACAGGAATTAAAAGTAGTTTGTCACAGTGGATCACTTTCAACTATTCACAGACATTATATAAAGGACTAAAGAATGGTCATTCATTTTGAATTTGTGGATTATGAAAAGACATTTGATTCTATAAGCATTTCTCCAGTGATTAAATCCTTGGATCATCAAGATGTAGATGCAGAATATTATATTCATAAGAAATTTATCAAAATGCAACAGTCATAATTAAATTACATAGTTATTTGAAGACTAACATTGAGAAGAGTGGCAACAGATTGGCTCCATATCATCAAAAGTTTTTACAGCCTTTTTTAAAAGAAGTATTTTTTCCATTAAAATGGTCAGTTAAGGAATTAATAGTAAATGGAGATTATTTGAGTCTTCATGATTTTGACAATGATGTAATTGTTTTTGCAAATAATGCTTCAGAATTTCTAAAAAAATTGCAAGAGTTATGCTAAAAAGACTAAAATAATGTTCAATGAATTTTCTTAAAAGAAGAAAATAAACATTGATGATGATGAATTAGAAAAATTTATTGACTACTAATAACTTGTTCAAATTATTAATACACACAAAAACACAACAAATGAAATTAATCATAGAATTAACTTGAATGGAGTGCTTTTGGTAGAAATAATTTAACAACCTTCAACAATACCCATAGTTCTGTTCAGATTTCCCACAATTCTGTTATCTTAACATTTGATGACCGGCGATGTGTATATATATAAAACTTAGCAGAATTATACATTATTATATATCACATTCTGATTATGTGCCTCAAGTTAGATAACAGCTTAGATATTATATGCATGTACATAAACCAGCACCTACTTGCATATGCATGTGGATGCCACAAATCGTGAATGTGTAAAATAATGTCTGAATGCAAGCATGGTGGTCAAACAAATTATTAGAAACCATTTTGGTTAGACAATGTCATAACCAAAATAACAGCAAGAGATACTCTTATTTGGGCAGTAAATTGTATTTTCAGTACTAATAATGGATGAAGGGTTTTGTCAGTCATTGGCTTGAGGATATATTATTTTTATGCTACTCTGTGGAATGTTTTATATTATTTTTATGCTACTCTGTGGAATGTTTTATTTCAAGACTATACCAACATTTTTGAGTTTTGATAATTATTGGGGACAGTTAACATTAGTCCTGCCATGAATTCCAGTTTCTAAGTCTCTAATAAAAAGAACAAAGCATAAATTTAAAGTTTAGTATTTGTCAGCCCCTAATACTCAAAAGAGCAGAGCTTTGCAAAGATTTTTTGTATTATTATTTTTATTTTGGGTGGTAAGTTATTTTATAGTGTATAAATTGAAATAGACCATCTAATGTTCATGCTGCATTGTGTACTTATAGTCCAGTATCTGGATTCTGTATCTATCCCAGGATTGCAGATCACTGCATTCTTTTGCTATCAGATGCTGATCAGATCTCTGAAAAAAATTTTAAAAATGGTTTGTTATATGAACTAGAGTATACAACTAAAGTCAGGTAGTGGACCTTACAATTTTAATTACTTCAGCCATTTTTCACTTATGGCTTTGTCACGGAATCCTATTAATTATTCCGACACATTTTATATCATCTCCGTACTGAAAAATTCTGGACTGAGAGAGCGAGAATAGGATTCTGCACCCTTTTATCCTCATCAGTTTATCAAGCATCTCTTTCAGGAGAGAGAACCGACTGCAGCGCTCTCTTTAAATTTATTTACTAGAATAACGGCACAGGTACGTGACATTTCAGCTCACTTATTTACAAATACATAGCAGATATTTACTGTGTTTATGTTGGATTATTATTCTATATATATATGCGTAAGAGAGTGTGTAATTGAATTAACTGTCTTGCTTTTTCTGAATAAACATTTAAATTTTACAATTAAACTGTCTACATAATAATAATAGCTCTGATGAATCTGTAGTCCTAATCTTTCAAATATATTTTAGAATTATATGAAGCTAACTATACGCAACTTATTTATATCCAAATAATTCTAACTGAGATAAGCTCAAGCTATCATGTCTAACTTAATTATCACGTAATAATATGTATGACCGCATTTAGACATTTAAAAGGAAATTAATTTGATAATAAAGACCATTCCTTTAAAAATAGTATAAGAAGCGAAAAAAGTAGAAATATTTGTATGATAATTTTGCTAACTTGAAATATAGATCTGATCCAATAAACGTTTTGCCTTAAAAGATACATTTTCTTTAATATTTTAAAGAATATGCAGTCTAAAACTGCCTCCGAAGAAAAGAGGCCATATAAAATTGGTTTTATGTGGACATAATTCCATTCTGTTATTTTAAATATAAAATACTGATAATAAGGATTAAAGGCTAATAACGAGTGAATAGTAGTATGTCTTGCTGCCTTTTTAAGATAAGATTTTGCCTGAATGAAATGGTTTCGGATGAGCTTTGCTACCACTTTATTGTGTATGCTTGTGTTTGGTTAACACATTTATTGATTTATGCCATTCACATGCACTGGTAAATGGATTATATTTTTTCACATGCATATAATATTTAAAGTGCCTTGATGTTCTTAATCACAAGCTGATATAATACTCAATGTATAAATTATATTTAGTGAATTTTATATATCTATGTATCAGTTTAAGTATATAATTCATATTTTACTGCTTTAGTTACTTATTTAAAAAATAATATGCAAATGAACGATTACAATCTTCATTTGAAATAAGATGGATTGATTACATCTTTAAAGTGCTATGACACTTTTCATTTCATTTTTTACGTGGTCAATACTGAAAAAAATAGAAACCATTTTTATGGAAGTGTATGTTATAGAGCACTTTTTCTGTTGGTCTTGAATACAAGTGACTGCCTTATCAAATTAACCATGTTTTTATTTATTTATATATTACTAACTTAATCCAATTAAAGTTCAAAGTGCACATAGTGTTAGATGACACATTTTTGTAATAAACAATTTACTTCACCAGTTGTTCATAATGATTATATTGTGTTTAATGCAAATTGGTGAAGTTATTAAACTAATAAACAATATTTGGCTTAGTGCTTAACTCTCACATTCATAGCCAAGATTGTGTGCTCTGAGAGAAATGATATAAAAAGGAAAATAATATAGGCATATTTCTTCGCGAATGACCCGAATGCTATCAATAGACAAGATATGTTTCACAATTTCAAAGAAATGGTCAAGTTAAATGATTTGCATAGAAAACAACTGCACTGTATCACTAACGACAAAGACTATGAATATGGGAGTTAACATACCCTAAGCCAAATATTATTATTTATTAGTTAATAACTTCACCAATTTGTGTTAAAGTGCAATATAATCATAACACATTTTTCTGAAGAAACTTTGTGCACATAAATTACCTATGTATTTTAGTAAACAATTATTGCCATTATTTTAAATTTAAAATTAATTGAAGCATTGATAAATGTTGAAAACAGTGTTTGCCATAATTTTTATGTTATTTATTATATTACAATGTTATAAAAAAATCTAAACAATCCCTGCAGGATTAAATAATTAAGGGATAGTTTGTCATTTTCATAGTTTGTTTGAAAGGGCATTGCTTTGAAATATTTATCTGAAAATGGTTTTTATTTTTTTATCATGTGGCAATAAATTAAAGGCAATACTAATACACCTTCTTGGAAAAAATATTGCGAAAATTAAATAAAATCTTAATGTACTTTTGAAGCTGAGTACCCATGTTAAAAACAATCATTATATTCAAAAAGCCAAAAATTGAAATACAACATTAAGTGGAAATGTTGTAAGTGCATTCTACTGAATACTATTAGAGTCTGTGTTACTTATGAAAAATACTTTATTAACTTTATACTTTCTTACCATTATATCAGTGCAAACTATATTTCTTTAGGTTTAACAACATCAACAAATATCTGTCCATGTTCTTAAAATATTGTTAATACTGTAGGGTTTACTTTAGTTTTATTTATTATCATAATTTTCAAATATATATTTACTGTAAAATGAAGATCTTTCCAAGTTTAATCCAGTTTCTTTGATCAACTGCCTCTCTTTTCCACATCATGCCAGCACATTTTCATATTTAATCCATCCATTTCACATGTGGTCACTTTCAAAATCTTTTACTACCTATTGGTATCCAATTTCAAACAAACTTTTAAATGTCTAATTCTATTATTATCTACAGTTTCTAACAATTTATCCAGCTTGGCTACATTTCAGTCTTTTAATTCTTTGGGTAGCATCAATGATAACTATTCTGTCCTTTATATATTTTGTTTTCAATTTTTTTTCTTGTTGCACTTAACATTCATTTCCATATTTTGATCAATATTCTGAAATATCTGTATTGCTTTTCTTTTAAGTATTCAAGTTTTAGAACTTGTGGGGCATAAATCTGAATTATCTGCATTTGGTATCTGCCATTAAGTTAACTAACTAATCTTGCCACTCTATCTCCATAATTTTGTTCTTCCACTTTTTATTTATAATGAATTCTACTCCACATGTACTCCCAATATTTCTGCTTTTGTATTAGCGTACATACTTTTTAAATCAGTTGTCTCTTTATCTTTTCTTCTAACTTTACAAAGTTGAATAATGTCCCATTTAATATGAGGCAGTTCTTTCAATTCTTACAATCTTTCTTCACTTGAAAGTGATCTGCAGTTATACATACCTAAGTAAAAAGTTATCATCAGATAGCAGCCTGGGTCCACAATAAGGTGATTTTTAGCACCCTCTATTTTTGTCCATCCACTGCTTCCTTGGCTAGTGACTTTTTTAGCCTCCTGGAAATAAGAACCATGATTTATTTTTGTCTGTCATGATTGTAAATATCTATTAGAAATTTTTTTCCCATTCACACATACACATATATTCTATCTTTAAGAAAACTCAATTGATATTCCAGTATCAGGCAACTGAGAAGAAAGACCATAGTATTTCTTGATCTTAAACTCGGAGGTGAAATCCAATAAACTTACAATGTTGGCGAATATGTGCTGGTGAACAGTCCATATATGTTTGTATACTATATGAATAATCACATAGTAATAACAACAGCAACAACAAGAACATATGGAGTGGACATTAGGAATTATGTATGATACTTGATATATTTTAAAGGAGAAAGATAACACCAATATATAACTAAATTCTTTTAGTGTGATATATTCATAAAAATACATATATTAGAGATCATTTATCTTTTTCAGATTTACGTGGTCATGTGTGTTGTTTTTTAAGATGGAGTGAATAGCTGAAGGCAGCTTGAAAGTATATATTCAAATCCTCTGTAATTACATTTAAAGTTTAGTATATGCATTATACTTGTAGTCAAATATTTAATAATAACTAAATAATTTGGAGTGTCTAACATTTTGGCAAATTATTTTATCTTCATTAGTTTTTGGATTAATATATTTATATTTAATAGTAATATGTCATATTAATTGTAATGGGTGTTTATTTAGATATAAATTTGTAATAGAGTATTGTTTCAATTCCTTAATACTATAATTTAGAATATTGGATTAGAAAATGTTGGCCTTAAATTTTCATGTGTATTGTTTATAATATATGTAAGAGATTCTTGAAAGATTTTAAAAACTTTAATTTTAGTTTTTAAATTACTATAAATATTTCATATGTATTGCTCATAGTATATATAAGGGATTGATGAAAGATTTTAAGAACTCTAATTTTGTTTTTTAAATTACTGTAAATATTCATAATTATAATTATGTAAATAACTAATTTTTATATAAATATTGTTTTTAATTGCTATTGTTACTTCTTGGTATTCTAGCTTTGATGCTCCATACTTAAAATTTTTCATTGTTGTTACTAATTTCACACTTTCCTGAGATAACGGTTAATACCTTAAGTAGATGTTACTTATCATGTATATATTTCGGTATAATCTATTCCATGTTTACAACTAAAAATAAAGCTACAATACAAATCATCATTTAACTTTTTAAGCACTCTACTTTTGAAAAACATTCATGAGATAATTTTTGTACATTTTTTTTATTTAAATAGGTGATAATTTTTTGCTAACAATTTAACATATCCAAACAAAAAATATATGTAAACATCATATTAATAAGTAAATAAATAAATATGTGCACACTCACACAAAATATATACAGTGTATATATACAGGAAAATTTCTTATTAAGTGAATTTGTTGGGACAAAATCAATATAAGCACAGTATTTGTAGAATTATAATAATCAAGTAATGTAGTAAAGGTTTACTAACACTTATTTACATTTTCATTTGTTATTTTTGAGGATAACTTTTTCCTGAATCATATTTTTTGTTTGTAAAAATAAGGTAATTTTTATAATTAATTTAATGTTTTAATTTATAAGGTGAGGTAAAAACTGGATGATGTAGAGCATATAAAAAATGGAAAATATTAAGCATATTATTTTGGAATGGATGATTTTGAATAAATAAATTGTTGAGATTAGAATATTGTGAGGAGGTATTTTAAGAAACATTAATGGAGATACAATAATTTGGTAGATATGTCTATATTAAAGATGGGAAAAGTTATAGATGGAAGATAAGGGATCGGAAGTCATGAGATGCCTTGAGGGAAAATGCAGAAATTGACAAGAATTGTGTAAATATTGTAATGGCTATCATTAATGTGATCATAGAATTCATTATTGCTATTGAAAGAGTTTTTGAAGTGTTCATTTGAAATTTGCAGTAATTTAGAGTTTGTTAAACTGTTTGTACTCATGGAACCACTACAAATTGGACAAAAAATCCTCCAAAACTAATAAATAAGGCACACTTTAGTTTACATACACTGTTAAAGAGACAATAATAAATTTCATCCAGCATCTACAAGATATTCCACATTGTGAAAACATTTCCTTTAAAAAACATTATGTAGTACTTTAATTGTATTTACATATTTTATTGTCAAGTATGAAAATATTTTTGACATACCATTTAAATTTTATATCCTGACAGGGTTATAATTTTATACACATTTATACTAGAACAACATCATCTTGTTTTAAAGATGCTTTCTTCCTCAGTCTATGAAAAAACAATACTGTAATAACAATGAGTCAAGAATAGAATGGATCCACTTATTCTTTTAGTTTTTGATATTAATAAGCTTACCCCTACTATCATTGCTAAAATATTAAATGGACTCAACATTTCATCTAGATGAAAACATAGGATTCATAATTATAAAATTAATATCAATGATACAAAGTTAGAGACTGAATATTTTATTTAATGAATATGTTTTAAGTTAATAATTGTGTATATTAAATTAGCAGAGTGTTATTTATTATTTAGATTATTATTAGAATACCATTTTATTCAGTTATGTAAGAATAGAGCCTGAATTTACCTGTCTGTCTCTGTGTTTGTTTTACTATTTAATATATCAATGAGAGGTTTAAAAAATGAAGGAAACAAATTACATTTTTAAATTTAATTTTGTATAAAAACTTAATTTTTTTATATACTTATGTCTTTATGCTTATTTTATTAAATTTGAAAGCTGTATTCTTAGAAAGATAGTCACAAAATTGAGCGAGAATAAAATTTAGACTTTTTACAGTTTCTCTCAAAATTCTTGATATAAATAGTTTATTTCTCTGAAATTGGCCTTGGAATTAATGATAACTCATGAGGAACATCAAGTGAGATATGCAGGGTTATATTACTATGAATATTCATTTATACAGTTGTTTTTATTTAAGAACATAAATGATGTCTTGTGATAATGTTTTAATAATCAATCTCTTGATTAATATATTTTTAAGTTAATGTTGGATTGGTTTTCTGTGTTTATACTTTATAAGATTATACATGTGACTGTCTGCAACATGTTTTTTGGATTTTATGTAAAGCAAGAGTAACTCGTTTCAAATAGTAATTGTTGACATGATTATAAAAGAGAAACAGCAATTTTGATTTTTGGTGTTTGTAATAGAAAATATGATTTGTATGATTGAATAAAAAATGTTAAATTTATCACCTGTTAAAAAGTTTAAGTGGTTGTTTATTTTTAAAATATTTTAATAAAAATTATAGTTCACAAATCTTTCTTTTCTCAGTAAACTATCTTTATTTGTCATCTTCTATATTATACATCTAAAGCAATGTGGTTAATATTATTTTTTTCTATTTTGTATAGGTGTAAGATGAAAGAAAAGAATATTTCATAAAGAGCACATCAGTTTTTGTATTCATGCAAGGAGTATAACCATCATAATCAAAAAGTATCCCTTGTCAAAGAAATTGTAGTTGAAAAATAAGAGTTAATTTTCTTTTATCATATATCTCTGAATTTAAGAATCATGGCTGTCGTAAAAATGAAATTATTAATTGTCATGAGTTTACATTTGCAGAAAAAATATGTTTACAGAATATGATCTTTTTATATGTTATTAATCTGTATGGTGAGATAATAATGATTTGAAAAAGCCACATTCTATGGATTTCTTTTCCAAAAAATTATGACATGTATAGTCAAATAATATCAATTGCCTGAGAACATGGATTTATTTGAAAATAACTATTATTTGCCAAATAGCTTTGAATTAAATAATTGTTGAAAAACACAGTTGTTATTGTTTCTTAGTCAAATAAAAACAGTTATATTATCGTTAAAATATATTTTAAATGAGAATATATTTTATTTAACATGTTAATGTACATTTCTAAAACTTCACAGAATACCTTAATAGAAAACGAAAATGATTTTCCTGATTAAAATATTTGATCAATAAAGTGTTTAAAACCATATAAGCCATAAAATGGTTGTTTTGTCATTTTATCAATATTTGAGATATCAAACAAACATGTTACTTGCTTCTATATGAAAATATAATATTAAAAAACAATCGTACAGAAGAAAAGTCTTATTGTGGTGTGTGTGAATTCAATAGTACTGGTGAAAAGCATTTAATAACACATGAAAATAATCATGCAGGACAAAAACATTTTTCTTCTTCTTTGTGTGAATATAAGCCTGCAGATAAAAGTAATTTAAGAAATGAAATAAGTTATACCACAAAAAAACTGTTTCAATGCTCTTCATATGAATTCAAAACTTATATCAAAAATAATCTTGAACTACAAGTCAAAACACATACAAAAGAAAAATATTTTTTTTGTTCATGTCAAATCAAAACAGACAATAAAGAATGTTTCTGTGAACATGAAAGACCTAATTCAGAAGAAAAACCCTTTTAATGTATTTCATGCAAGTTTAAGACTTCCATGAAAACAAGTTTAAAAATATATGAATGAACAACACACTTAAGGGGAAAACAATTACAATGCTCTATATGTGATTTTATGACTGTTAATAAAAATAATTTTAAAAAACATGAAAGAACAAAATAGGCAAATACAGCAGAGTTCGTGAGTGTTCCTGACTTTATTATTATCTTGCGCATGATTGGACTCAAGGTTACTTTTGCCTAGATGCTAGATCTTGTTAGGCAATGCTAGATCTTGTTATATTAACAGACAAAACTGACCGGTACAATACCAACTGGTTGTATGCATGGTACTGGCTGCTTCAACACACCAGGAATCTATTGAGGATTTCTAGTTTCCTAGAAGGTCTCCTTTGAACTTTCATATTGAACCCAAGTTAATTCCTTCCATATGTGTTTCAATCTCCATAAGCACTATGCTTCCAGTAAAAGGCTGCTCCCTAGATACATCATTGGAATTGGCCCACTTCAGCCCAGTATAGATCCAACATATTTGCATCCCCAGATCTCCTGCTGCATTTATGAATCCTGTTTCTCTTATTGCCACATAAGCACAAATTCTAGCTTTACAGTCCTTGATCAAATGAGTTCTTGCTAGACAATAAAAGCACTGGGAATGGACACCAACAAAGTACAAAACCATTGGTGCCCATGTGATAAAATGACAGTCAGAATATCATTTGGACCCTACCTTTTATGGTTATATTAAATATAGTAGTGTCTGAGAGCAATGAACCTCCTGTCTCTCTATTAAGTAGCAGAAGTTTGAGACTGAATTTTCACATTTCTTGCAAATCTTTCTCTTTAAAGTCAATTAAACAGTTTTTTAATTTTTTCTCCAAGACAACTGGCTGATTGGTATTAATGCAACATAGGAATTTATCACCAATAGTCCTGATATTGTTTTTGAAATTATTCTTGTCTCCCCATGACTTAAATTAGACCACTAAGTAGAGGTCATTTTGAAGTACCAATGTCTTGTGCACTCCTTCTGTCAAGTTTTTTCCTTAATCAAGCTGAAAAACTGGTCTGCTGGAAATTTAAATAAGGAACATCTATTGTAAGTGAAGGATGAGTATTCATTCTCTCATTTGAATAGTGCAAAAATGATTTATATAGTAGATCAGGTATAGATTTAGTAAAGTTACTGGTAAGTTCACGGAATTGATCTTTAGTGAAACTGTCAACACTCATAGATAAACTGTTATGGGCCTCATGTCCAAAATCATTCAATTCAGACACACCACAGTTCAAGGAATCCTGAATATTTTCTGCTTGTAGATGATTACTTTTTTATTGATTATTATTATTAACAATGCTAGCATAAGTGAAAACACTGGAATTGATGGATTAAATTTAGAGAAGAAAAATCAAATATAATGATGGTTAATACTGGGAGAAGAGAAAATGTAGAATTTTTATTGGGAGATATTAAGTAAAGTGTGGTGAATAGATATAGTTATTTGGAAATTATTTTAAGTAATCAGAAAAATTATTTGGATGAATGGGAGAAAAAACTGATAAAGGAAGCAAAGGAAAGAAAGGGATTGATAAAGAAATTAACAGTGTTTTCATATAATAAATATGTAGCTAGAATTATATGGAAAGAAGTTGCAGTAGCAGGATTAACATATGGTAATGATGCATTATATGTTAGTAAAGAGATATTAAATTACTTAGAAAAAGTTCAAAGGGAAATAGGAAGACATGCATTGGATGCAGAAGTATGGACAGCAAGGGAGGCAATTCAAGGAGAAATGGGATGGTCAAGTTTTTATATGAGAGATGCAAAAAGTAAAATGAAAATGTTTGGTAAATTGCAGTTTATGGATAATAAAAGAATAGCCACAATAGTATTTAATTGGGTTATGAGTAAAGGGCAGATAACAAGATGGGTGAAAAAGGTAATGCGGTATGCAAAAGATTTGGATAAAAAATTTATATCAGTATATTTGTACAAAAGATGAGATGATTGTGTTAAGAGGATTGTTGAGTGTTATAGTAATAAGGAATCGGATAAAAGAATAGATTTATTAATAAAGAATAGGGAGTTAGAGAGATGGAGAAATAGTATGGAGAGTAAAAAGAGTTTAAATATATATAGAAATAAACAGAATATTAGGTGCGAGTTAATATATGATAATAGTAAGGAAAGTAGTTTATTGTTTAAGGCTTGAATGGGATCTTTAGCTACAAGAGAATATACATGTAAATGGAAAAATATGGGTGATTTATTTTGTAAATTATGTAAGAAAGGAATAGAAAATATTAGGCATTTGTTAATTGAATGTAAATGCTTGAAAACAGAAAGGGTACATATAATGAAGTTATGGAAGAATAAATATGAAAAAAGTGATTATACAGAAAGTGAATTATTGTTTTTTAAGCTGGGTTTGAGAAAAGATAAGGGGTATTTTGATATAAAGGTTATAGAGTTGACAAAGATTATGTGGTAGAAATGGGATAGAGCAGATTATGGGGAAAGAGTGGGGAATGGAAAATAAAGTGACTAACAGGTTTATCTAGGCATAATTGCTGAGATATTCTTGACTTCATTTAAGGAGAAGCCACAATACATCACATTTTGGCTTTTTTATTATGTGATCTCAGATCTATTCGTAAAGTTTTGTTTGATGAGATTTTCTAAATTTTTTAGGTTTTTTTGTTTATCAAGTTCTAAATTTTTTATGTTTTCACTTTTTTTTATTATGCAATCTGAAATCTATTTTGTAAAGTTTTGCTTGACCAGATTTCTATGTGTATTGCTTTTCATTGATATTATAGTCACATGACCTAAGTTGTAAATATTTTAAAGTTTGGCTTTTTTTTAATTAGTCACATGACCAGAGTTCTAAACCTTTTGTATTTTTGTGTACTTTTTTATCACTTAGATGTGTCAAAGGATGTTTTAGGTCTTTTTTGAAGTTCAAAATGGTGGAGATAACATACTAAAATATCATCCATCCATCTTTGCATTCAAATTGTTAAGCATAACAAAGTTGGCTTTTACTTAGCAAGTGAATCTAATAAATCCTTCACTAGCAAACCCTCAAACAAAATCTCTATCATGGGGCAGCTCTGCAAAGCAAAGTAGGGTGCTTTGTCTTCCATGAACACAGTACATTAGTGATTTCTTGAATTATGGTTTGGTTAGCATTCCTCATTGTATTCTTCATTTCTTGAGGTAAGGAACATGGCCTCAAGTACCATTGTAGTTTGGTTTCTGTATGATTGTAGTAGGTATGTAATTACTACAACCTGGCTTTGGGGTTTTTCCTGGACTGTTAGTAAAAGAAAAAGTTCTTCATCTGGAATTTCCTTTCCAATGATATGGGTCATTGTTGTTTTTTCTCCTTTTGTAATGGATAATATTAATGGTCATTTCTTCTGTTTCTCTGGTATCCTTTGTGTTATATTAGCTGTATTCAGTCAATATTATTTAATAGTTTGGCCACCTGTTCAATGCTTCTGGTGTTGGTGCATAGTAATGCCTGCTGTGGTAAGTTCCTTTCAATAATTTTTAATCTATCTTGCTTTCACTCATGCAATAGGTGTTTAAAGTTCTGGACTTGGTGACCTGGTAGTGAAAGAATTTTGTTTTTCCAGGTGTTGGCCAATATTTCTCTTGAAACATTTGGTAAAATAGAGCTTCTTGTCTGTCTCTATTCCAGGAATTCTTTATTAGAAGAGTTTGGTAGTCATCAAATGTTGATGGGATCAGAACAATGACTTTCACCACATTAGTGCATCGCCTTGTAGGTGGATATCTTCAGTCTCAGACAAATTGTGAGTGACAGAGAAATACAAATTAAGGCTCCTGAGATGTTTTCTAATCCCTTGAAGTCTCTCAATTTTATAAAATGATTAATTGGGCTAATTTGATTTGTAAGGCTGTTCACAGTGATCATTTCTGCAGGAGTAATCAGTGGGTAGATACTTGTATGTCCTAGTTCTCTTTGTATGATCTCGGCACTATCCCCTCCAGATTAAAATTAAACTGACAAATTTCTATCAGATTGTTGTTTGATGTGGCAAAGTGGATCCTAAGTAAGGGTCATTTATCCTACTACTGTCTTTGAAAGCAACCTCCAAGTTGTTCCCTAATTCATCTCTATTCTCTTTATTATTCTGCCTTCTTTGGTGTAGCTGGAACTCTATAATTTCATGGCTGTGACAAAAAAGCCTTTTCCACATGGGCCATTTGGTCTTGAGTCTCTTTTATGCTTTCAATTACTTTTTCTAAATTTACATTATTCAGAAGGGTCTCCAATTCATTAGAGGCCATTTTAATCTCCAGGTGTCTCAAACTTTGACTCATACTCTCATCACATATCTGTCTTGGCATTTAGTTGAGAGTGAATTTGATCCATCCTGTAAGTTAATATTTCTTGGATCTTGTTTTGATGTCTGACTTGTTCAGTGGGTATTTCTTTCTTAAAATTTTCATAACCCTGATGTGTTTAATCATGGTTAAGATTTAGTTGGCTGGTGATGGTGGATTTAAAGTGTTCCAGTCTCTGCTGACCTCTAATATCTTTCTCATCTATCTCACAGCTTGTTTTAATTCTTTATTATCTTTCTGAACAGTAGTTAAGCCTAAAGACAGCTGCTTCATACTTGTAGATAGCCTTTTTCAACCTTCCTGTTTGTTTCCATGTTACTGCTTATTTTATTTATATCTTCCTTGGTTGCCATTGTATCTTTTTTATATTATTCATATCTTCCTTGGTTTCCATGGTATCTTTCATAATATTTATGCTATTCATGATCATTTGTAGGTTCCATGGCCATCTTATCTGTCACAATCCATGTCATTTCGGATCCTTGGTATTTAGCTGACTTCATAGGTAGGAATCTCTTGAGATTCAGAAGCTTCCTGTACTTATGGAAGTATTTGGTTTCAGTTGTAGACCCCCAGGTACTTGGCTAAACAAAGATTCCTTTTCACTACTAGCAGTAGCATCTTCCACTTCATTATCATTACTGTTCTCTGTTTTAAGTAAATGCTTTCTTTCCATGTTTAATAAATATTTTTTTACTTTCTAGTATCATTAAAAAAAAGTTAAAATATAAGATTTGTTTTCATAAGTATAAAGCAAAAGTACAATATAGATTTTATACACCACCCCTTTGCCATTTGCATTTGGGTTGTAGTTCCTTTTGTGTGTGTGCGTGTGTTTTTTATTGCTTATTTTTAAAGCCTGGTCTTCTATTTTCCCTGACCCATCCATTTTAACCTGTTTATTAATTGATTAATTATTTAATTATTGGTCTTTGCTCATTTCATTATTTATATTTCCCAACTGATTTTAGATATAATTTCCATTTGTTATGTTTGTTCAAAGTAATTTTCATGAAAAGGTTGTTAGATCCATTCATCAATGTCATGGTTGCATGCATCAATTATATGCTTGATGTGTATGTTCATGAAGTTTACATATTACAAAAATGATTTAAGGGAAATATATATATATTGTACCGATGTAGGTCATTACATAATATTTCTAGCATTTATCAAGAGTGAATTTTATTGAAAGAAAATTTTTAAAAAATAACAAGTTTTAAAAAAAAAAACATTTTCGTGAAAGTTTGAGAAAAAAGAAAAGAACAAAAGCAAAAGGAATGGGGAAAGATTTTGGTAATGAATAATAATTAAAGAAAGAAACGATTAACATTGTTAGTTTTAAATTAATGTATAATATAAATATCTCATTTTTGTCTTATAATATAGAAGTAGTGGATATATAAATAAAATTTAAAAAAGAAGAATTTTCTTAAAATGATAAAATTGAAAGCTAATGTAATGCAAATAAAAGAACTAAAAATCAAAACAATAATAATATAATTAACAAACAAAAAGACAAAGTTCTACTGTTTGATTAAAGTAAAAAGCCAATGGAATGACTATAAAGAATCTTAAACTCTTAAATAAAAAAGAAAACCAATAGGATTGCAGCAGACTGCTCAATCAATCCACAGATAAGGAACACTGTCTATATAAAAGAGACTTCCTGTTGTTATATTCAATCATTAAAAAAATCATTAATTAATAATTAATCAGAATTAATCAAAATTTTATCCAAAACAATATTGAAATAGTTAAAGAATGAACATCCTATCATATAGAATGCATGGCTGAACCCATCGGATCATGCAGCTGATCTGAACCTTTTCTGCAGTAACATCAGCAGTTAGTTTGAGGGAGAAATCATGTTTATGTGAAAACTGGGAACCATCGGAATGTCCATGCCAAGATCCACAAGTAATTCACCTGCATATCATAAAATAAATACAAAAGGCCTATGAGAAATCAACACTAACTGGTTAGAATCATGAGAATCAGCAAAAAGCTACGTTACCTTATTCATGTATGAAGGTGTTCAAATCTTAGGTAAATCATTTTTTTGTCTTCAAAATTTTGATTTACAGCTATAAAGAAGTGAAACATGATGAGAGAGAGTGAACATATGCGAGTCATTCTTCTGATGGCCATGTGAGAACAGGTGGTTATGTGCATACATGAAAGATATGGACATTATGGGTCAAGCAAAACTGAAGGGTGGATATTGGCCAGGAATGTATAAGATTATCTTAAACTTCATTGAGGGACATACTGTATGTGCAAAGATCAATCCTCCTAACACATCAAGTGTGGGACCATTGAGACCCATTTAGGCATATCAGCCCAACAGTTTGTTGGCAATAGATTTCTATGGCCCCCTACCCCAGTTTAATAGAAAGAAATATTTCATTGTGATCTATGATGTCTTTACTAAATTTATGGCTGTTTATCTGGTGATGCAGGCTAATGCTAGACAGATTATATGAGTACTGGATCAGCAATATTTTCAAGATGTGGGAATCCCAAATCAAACAATATCAGATCATGGAACACCCTTTCTATCTGGAGAAAGGAAAAGATGATGGAACATCACAGAATAAGGCATGTCCTCACTTTGATTCGCAATCCAATCTCTGCAAACGTATTATGAAAGAGTTGGGACACTTATTTCACATAAACCTACTGAATGATCATCAGAGATGGGTCAGGGAGGCAACAAGAGTAACCAGCATGATAAATTGGTCAAAGAATGAATCAACAGGATTTGAGCCCATCAGACTCCACCATGGAGAAAATATTCCATACCTGTTTAAAAACATGTCGGTCGGAACGCAATGTATTAATAAAAAATAAGATGCTGATGAAGCACACCATAGGCTCAGAAGTATGGGTAATATAAGACAAGAGGCAAGGGAGAGTCAGGTATATGTTTAAGATGGGGTGAAGTCATAGTGAGGGTAAACCCAGTAGGCCATCCTGAGAAGGAAATATATAGCCAATATATGATGGGCCTTATAAAGTCATAAGAGAATATGGAAACAATGCATTTAAGATCACTCAGGGGACAGGAAAAAGGGAACATTCAATGCTTGATGATTGCAATTAATAAAAGAAAATAGATAAAGTTAGCAGAGACCCTGTCGTTATTATATAAGAATGTAGAAAATGGATCACAATTTTAATGAAGGGTAATACGAATGGGTTTTTTTTTAAATTTAGGTATTACAGATAAAACGCTCAAAACATTTTACTCTCAAAGAGTGGACATTTTACTGTCAAAGGGTGGAATGGAGAAGATGTACCAATGTAGATCATTACATAACCTTTCTAGCATTTATTAAGAGTGAATTTTATTGAAAGAAACTTTTTTTAAAAAAATGTTATTTTTTAAAGTTTAAAAAAAAGATATTCATTAAAGTTTGAAAAAAAGAACAAAAGAAAGGGGAGGGGAAAATATTTTGGTAATGAATAATAATTAAAGGATAAAATGATTAACATTGTTAGTTTTAAATTAATGTATAACATAAATATCTCATTTTTGTCTTATAATATAGAAATAGTGGAATGTGTGCGTGTATAAATAAAATTTAAAAAAAAAAAAGAATTTACTTAAAATGATAAAATTGAAAGCTAATACAATGCAAATAAAAGAACTGAAAATCAAAACAAAGGAAATATAATTAACAAACAAAGGAACTAAGTACTACTATTTGATTAAAATAAAAAACCAATGGAAAGACTATAACGAATCTTAAACTCTTAAATAAAAGGAATAGAAACCCAATAGGATTGCAGCAGACTACTCGATTGATCCTCAGATAAGGAATATTGTCTATATAAGGTAGAGTTTGTGTTGTTATATTCAATCATTAAAAAAATCATTAATTAATAATTAATCAGAATGAATGAATGTCCTATCATATAGAATGGGTGGCTGAACCCATCAGATCATGTGTCCAGCCTGAATCTTTTCTGCAGTAACATCAGCAGTTAGTTTGAGGGATAAATGTTCACGTAAAAACTTGGAATCATTGGAATGTCCATGCCAAGATGCACAAGTAATTCACCTGCACATTGTCAAATAAATACAAAAGGCCTACAAGGAACCACTATGTTGCCTTATTCGCATATGAAGGTGTTCAAATCCTAGGTAAATCATTCATCTTTTTGTCATCAAAATCTTGATATTTAGTGAGAGAAACTTTAATCAAGATAGAACTATTAATTTCCATGATATAATTACATGCATTAGCTTTTGTAATAAGACTTTGAAATCAGATATCTCATTAATTATGTGTGTCATATGATTAAATGTGTTTATTTTATTTAAATGTATATGTGTGTGATTTGAAATGTATTAAAATGTATACTTTAATAAAATGTATGTACGCATTTATATTATAAGATAAGAGTGAGCATTTGAAAGCTGAATATTTTATTTTAATTATCGCTAGGTAGATAATTTGAGGTAATGTTAAAAGTAAAGGAGGGATTTAAGCAGAAGAATTAAATAATGCATAAGTATTCTATTAATCAAATATTTATTATATAAATGTTTAAAAATAGAGATTCATAGTGCAGGCAAAGAATTGAGAATAGTTAGGGTTCAATGAGCTAGCTGGGGGGGGGGGGGAGATCAGGTACTAAATTCATAGCTGGTTGAGCAAGTTTGTTAGTTACATAGTAATTATATGGTGCCTAAAGGTTTTTCCTTAAAATAAATAAAGTGCTTGGATGATGTGTTATAATTTAATAGCAGAGAGTTGGTATTATTGGTAGCTTGCTACCAGTGATATCTCTACCTGAATGAGCAGAAGCCTTCAAAGATAGTGATAGAGACCAAACAAAAAGGATAGAAATAAATAAATCTAAAAGAATAGATTTCCCTCATTTTTGTTTACAAGGAAAGAAGGCAGACAGTACAATACATATATATTTAAATTATAAGTTCCATAGGTGAATATCCCTGAAAACTTGATTTTTATGACCATCATGTTGGTGCTAGCTAGGGATTTACTCAGGAGGGGTAGCATACCTTACTATGGTCAGACTTTGGGTCTTTAAATAGGGTGCAAGTGATTATGTGATGTAATACATAGCCTATGATTGTATCTACTTCCAATAGTCAGGTTCTGTATATTTTTATTAAATTAGACACAATTTGGGTTAGTTCACGCAGTTCTCCCCTTTCCTGACTCCGTTATACCACAGTATTGAAACTCGGGGAGTAATTGCTTTGTCTCTCTTAACTTGGAATGAAATCACACTAATTAGGAACTGTTATATCTCTATATTGTAATGGGCACAGACGACGTTACATTGTTTTTTATTATTAAACATTAAAAAAATAAAAGTTCGCAAATAAAAACTTTTTTAAGAATTAAAAATTGAAAATTAAAAAATCATCTTAAACTCGTATATATATAAAATCGCACAGAAAAAAAAATATTAAAATAAAACTTTATTAAAAATAAATAAACTAAATCTTTCAACAAAAAGATTTAGAAATAAAAATATATCTTTAAGTTTGGAAAACACATTAATTAATCAGAGAATGGAAATGATTATTTTAATTAGTCAAAGTGAATTAGCCTTTGGGAATTTAAATGTATAAGCAATGGTCAGATAGGAAAACAATAGAAACTAATAGCAAATGAGAGAAATCCATTGGGAAATCGGACCTCAATGGAAGGATCATCATCATTGATGACATAATGTCCATTGAATCCTTAAAATTAATATAAAAGGAAAAGTTTGGAAATTATTAGTTAGCTATTTGAAGAGAGATGTGACTATGTGTTAGTGCAGAGTTGAAGGAGAAGGGATTGAAAAGACGCACTCTTCAATCCCTTCAGTTTCGTTAAAAAAAAAAAGAGAAATGGCATCGTTTTTTCTACATTAAGGACCAGCTAAACTAAAAAACCTCCGAATAAATAAAAAAACAGCTAACTGGCTACCAGTATCTTCAGGACGGCATGGGAATTCCCGTTCAAAATTATAAACAACTACAAATTATGGACCTTCCAAAACCATAGAAACTTTAGATTCATGAACATTAAATTAAAAACTTTCCATATTTAAAAAAAATAGAAATAGATTCCTATCTGACCAAACTAAATTATTTATTAATTACTTATAATTTTATTTGATGTATTGCCTTTGTGTAAAATCATTTCCATATATTTTTTTTGTTCTTTAAGTTTTATTTATGATTTTTGTTTTGCGATAAATTAAATTATATAAATGTTAAACTTAAGTCGGGCGTGAATGGCCATATAGATTTGTAAAGTTATATTAGGGGAGGGTAATTTTAGGTTATTTGTTTCGTAGTTGAATTGGGTCAATGGATTGGATATATTGGTGTAATTAGTAGATGTAGTATGAGGTTTGCTACGGGCAGAATCGCTTTATACACCACACACTTCCTTTTGGGCCTATGAAATGCAATTCGTAAGTCGGAAAAATGACCGCAGTCCTTTCCTATGGTGTTTTTTTTTTATTGCTCCTTGTCAGATAGATGTAGTATTCCTATCTGACGAGAGGCAATTTCTTCTCTTAACCTTTTGTGCTGCCGTATTTTGTATTACATTGAATGCATCGATATATCAGATGAATTGATGTTAGTTTGACTGCGAACTTTTGGCCTAAGGTTAAATAAGGATAGAATATTTCCTTTCAAATGCAAATCTATGTAGTCTATTCATACTAGACACTCTAAATAAAATGCATTAAATTTAAGTTGGGTATGGAAGTTGCATGGATTCGTTATCGGTTAATTATGTTTTTGGTTTTCATATTTGATCAAAATATATAGACATTCGGTAAATAATGATACCTTACGGTATCTAAAATGTATTTATTTGGTTGTATTTTAAGTTATTGGTGTCACTGCGGTATCTTATGATGAATACCAGTGGGTTTCTTGTATTCCCTATGCAATTGACGGTATCAATGATTTTGTATTTTGATCGTTTATGTTTATTTTGAAATGTTTTTGACCGTGTAATCTATGTAACCGATCTATACTCAACATTATAAAACAAACTTTTATAAATCCATCTGTGCGAACTTATAATAGTATAAAAATTAAAATGTAAATTAAAATCTAAAATAAAAGTTAAAAATAATGTTAAAGTTAAAAATAATGTTAAATGTTAAAGTAAACATGCTAAAATAATAATGTTAAATTTTATATATATGTGCGTAAATAAATGTTTGTATGTTAATTACTGGCAGTGGCTTATTTTATTCTTTTTTTAAAAATTATTCTTAGATAAGAATTTATGAAATATAAATCTCTGCTGTTCCATTGAGCTAGTGACAATGGGCTAACGACCAGAATCAACCAATATAAATTTTTTTTTGACTTACGTATCTGCCTACTTTATAAATTTTTCTAGGTTCAAATACCTAGATGGTGCCCTTGTAATGCATATTACGTTAAGCTCCTATTCTTCAGATCATTATAATATAGATATTTGATTATCTAAACTCTATAAATATATATCTTCTAATATCATTGCACATAGAATAAAATGGGTGTGAGCATATATGTATACTCTGAAGACTATCACAACCATTTGCATATATTTATCCATTTATGCTTTTAATAATGGGAATAATGATGGCAAGTGACATAATAATGATGACAATAATGTTGGTGGTTGGTGTAGGAATAATGAGAATAACAATAAACAAAGAGATCATATTCTGTAAACATTGAGGTTTTTCTGAAATTGTAAACAGTTTCATCTCTATAATTATCATGATTCTTAATTTCATAAATTGTGATAAAAATAATTAAACGTCTTACTTTTCAACCACACTTTTTTCATTATAAATTTTACAACCCTTAGTGAAATATAAAGACTTGTGAGAAAGTTTAAATTATAATTCAGGAATTAATTTCTTAATATTTAGTTAATACTTTTAACTAAATATCATTCTTCATTTATAAAAACAATAAAATGAATCTCTTTTTCTGTGTCTTGTACCTACACAAAACAAAAAAATAATATTAATCATTAAACATCACATGATCACTATCTCATACTAGCACATAATTATTAAACAATTCAAAACAAAGCAAAACTCTCCATACAGTAGTGTCATATTGTGCTAACAAGATATAGGTGCAGTGTTCTCAGATCCAAGGCTCCTCACTGATGAAGGCCACAAGCCAGAAACTAGTCTGGGGATATTGGATGAGTAGGCACTAGATAGGGATTTTATGCACAAACCTTTTGGCATGATCCATTGATTGCTCTTGTTAGCACAAGATGGCACTATTATATGGAGAGTTTTGCTTTGTTTTGAATTAATATTAATCATTTAGATGTATTATAATGTCTTATGATATGAGAAAGTATAGCTACTTTACTAAGAAAACTTAAATGTTTGTGTCTTGTACCTACACAAAACAACAAAAATATTAATCATAATGTATTTGTCTGAAGGTTTGTAATGATGGTATATTATAAGATGTAATATGTTGGACTATTTCCATCATTTATGAGAGAATATTGAATATATAGAAAATTTTAAACTTTATTTAAACTTTTCAAATACAAACCACTTGTTAGTAATAACACACAAATAGACAATACAGATTAGTAATTACACAACGTTTCGAGTAGTATTATTCTCCACTCTTCTTCAGGTGTTGCTGGCCTATATGCACAGTGACAATATTCGCTTAGAAGTTGAACTCGCACCTTTAGATTCTTGTATATTGAATTTAAGGCAAACGCTCTACCAACTGAGCTATTCTGTCAAAGGCAACATATAGTAGAAATTTGATATATTTATACTTGAGGGTTGGTTCAAATCCTCCTGAGTACTTCAATTTTTTTTTTTCCTAAGAGCAAGATTAATTAGAGGCTTCCATACATTGTGTATTGCCACACTGGGTTGACTTGTAGGATTATTTACAATTGTCATATGAGCAGCTTCCTTGAATTTTCTTGTATGCATTTTTTCCTCTTTATCCAATATCTTTGTATTTTCCCACTTAAGCATGTGGTCATTAGTACATACATGATCTGCTATAGTAGACACATCTGTTTTTTCTCTTAACCATTAGTTTGTGTTCCTTCAATCATTGTTCAACAGGCCGACAGGTCTCACCAATGTATTTTCTTCCACATTCACATGGTATCTCATGTAGTTCTTAGTCCATTGGCATATAGAACACTATCTTTTGTCAGGGACTCTAAGCACTTTGTAGAATTAGTCAGGAACATGAAAATGGAAAGAACTGACATATTAGTAAGCTTTGAAAAGGAAAGTCTGTTTACAAATGTACCATGTGATGAAGCATTGTCTATTGTAAGGAAAAGGTTATATGGCGATAACAGTCTACAAAGTAGAACAGTTCTACCTATTGATAGTATAATGGAGTTATTAACATTCTGTGTAACAACAACATACTTTCAATATAACTCAGAATTCTTCCAACAAAATCGAGGGATGGCCATGGGATCATCACTGTCACCATTGCTCAGCAACATTTACATGGAAGAACTTGAAACAACAGCCATAAATACTACTCCATGTCCGCCTAAAGTGTGGCTTCGATATGTTGATGATACATTTGTAGTATGGCCACATGGCAAGGTAAAATTACAGTCTTTCTGGATGCACATTAACAACATATCTCCTACAATTAATTTCACGATGGAAGCAGAACAAGAACAAAAATTGGCATTCTTGTTGTGACAAGACTCCCTCAGGGCAAAGTAAAAACATCAGTATATAGGAAACCAACACACACTGGAAAATACTTGGCATATACATCCAATCATACAAGAAGCACTAAACAAGGAATTGTACTGTCACTATGGAACAGAGCAAAGGAGGTTTGTTCAGAAACCAGTGATTTGGAAAAAGAAAAGATTCACATAGAACAAATGCTTATGAAGAATGGTTATCCATCAGCAGTCATCAGAAAAACCTTCAATAGACAACAGAAAAAGACACCAAAAGAGGAAACAGTTATTGGTATGGTGGTGTATCCATACATACCAGGAATGGCGGACAAACTAAAAAGAATCTGCAGTCAATATAATATTAGAACTGCTTTCCAAAGCCATACCACCCTTCGAGGAATGCTTACTTCCACTAAGCCTAAATTGGAAATGCTGAAGAACAAAAACTGCATCTATGAGATACCATGTGAATGTGGAAGAAAATACATTGGTGAGACCTGTCGGCCTGTTGAACAACGATTGAAGGAACACAAACTAATGGTTAAAAGAGAAAAAACAGACATGTCTACCATAGCAGATCATGTATGTACTAATGACCACATGCTTAAGTGGGAAAATACAAAGATATTGGATAAAGAGGAAAAAATGCATAGAAGAAAATTCAAGGAAGCTGCTCATATGACAATGGTAAATAATCCTATAAGTCAACCCAGTGTGGCAATACACAATGTATGGAAGCCTCTAATTAATCTTCCTCTTAGGAAAAAATAAAAATAAAAAATTGAAGGACTCAGGAGGATTTGAACCAACCCTCAAGTATAAATATATCAAATTTTTACTATATGTTGCCTTTGACAGAATAGCTCAGTTGGTAGAGCGTTTGCCTTAAATTCAATATACAAGAATCTAAAGGTGCGAGTTCAACTTCTAAGCGAATATTGTCACTGTGCATATAGGCCAGCAACACCTGAAGAAGAGTGGAGAATAATACTACTCGAAACGTTGTGTAATTACTAACCTGTATTGTCTATTTGTGTGTTATTACTAACAAGTTGTTTGTATTTGAAAAGTTTAAATAAAGTTTAAAATTTTCTATACATTCAATATTCACTCATAAATGATGGAAATAGTCCAACATATTACATCTTATTAATCATAATGATTTAGATGTAATATAATGTCTTATGATATGAGAAGGTATCGCTACTTTACTAAGAAAACTTAAATTGTGAAATACAATTTTTTCATCAGATAATTCTTTAAATAAACAACTCCAGTTAAATCTTTTTATCAGATGATACATCAAGATTCCAATTATTTATAGCAGATTACCTAAACTGCAGTTTTTGTTGTATAATCTGTTGTATAATCATGTCAAAAAGTTACAATTAGGAGGAAGGTTACACTTGGTTTACATCAAATCCCCAAAAAACGTTGTGTACAATCGCGTACATAAACTTATAAATAATAAGCACAGAAAGTCAATCGAACATTAACTTATAAAACATTAATAGATTAATTATTAAAACACTTTCTGCAATATATTTTCTTTACACAAAATGGAGATAGTAGTAATATCGACAATGATATAAGTGTGCATTTCTCAATTTGAATTCCACATGATATCAATAATTTTATGACCAACATTAGAAAAAAAACATATATTTGGAATGCATAGCCAGCTCCAAGTATCAAATATAATAATCCAAAAATAATAACATTTTTAATTTATTTTAAATGTTCAGTAGAAAAAAAGGGTTAAGTTTTGTTCCTGTAAATTTGAATGTGAGGGTTCTGGCATGTACTCTCAAACAAACATTTAATGTATACATGTAAGATTATGTTTCATTATAATTAATAATTGTAAAGAAAAAAATAGTAAAACAGATTCAAAACAAACCCAAATTATTAAAATCTTTAACTATGTAATACAATTATCAAGGTATTTAAATTTTATTTATATAAATGCAGCTTGTTTGAAATAAATTCAGATTAACAAGAAAACTAATATTTGTTTTATTTTTATCTGTTTTCCTTTCTCATTTTTTATTTTATGAATCATCATCATCTGTTTTTTTTACCTATGTTTTTAAAAAAACATGCCATTGATAGTTTGGATGGAGTTGTCTAATTTGTTTCTGAAAAACATGGAATTGAGATAAATTAAGATAAAGGTTGGATGGAGATGATTAATTTATTTTTCAAAAAACATTCAATAAGCTATAAAATGCTATGATCATAGTTTTAAGATTAGAACACATTTTGCTGGCAGAGAGAATGGACTGAAGAATTTTACCATGAAAGCCATTATAGAATAACACACCTCACAAATCTATATATTAAAATACATATATAGAGAGCTCACAAATAAACTCTTAACAAGCTTTGCAGAATATCCCCAGCCCCAGACCGGTTTCTGTTACTGGCTTCCTGTGTCCTAGAACCTCACTGAGCAAGCCAGTAACAAAAACCGGTCTGGGGTTGGGAAGATTCTGCAAAGCTTGTTAAGAGCTTATTTAAATACAAACTTGTTAAATTAGGTCATGTGACAAATGACTTTATTTCTTTATGAAAATGGATATATATTGTGAATATTTTTTTTACTATTTAAATACATAATGGTCACATACAACTATAGTCTGTATTTTACTGGAATGATTTATTAAAAGCTTTAATTGTCCATGTTTCAGCTGATAAAGAGGAAGAGTTAACACTATCCAATTTCTTACTGAAAACATAATAAAAAAAACCCACTGTCACTTAACCATGGCTCTATTTCAAAAAAGGAAAATATCTATTAATGTCTTCCAACTACACAACCAAAACTACAATAAATACACAAATGATTCATTTGACCAACTAGCGGAAAAGTATCGCAAACAATTTTCATGGATCAGAGGAAGTTCATTTTTTCTGTGTTTAAATTGTACAACTGCTTAAATTATTGCATGGCTAAAGTCAATAAATATATATGATTGATCAGTAAACTAAAGTCAAATGACATTATAGGAAATAAAAAAATCTCAAGAATTATTATAGTCAACATCCTTAAAGTATTAATTTTTTATGTAACAGATGAAAACATAATTTATTTTTATAAATATAACAAAATTACAAGCATGTTGAGGCACTGGTAGGAGAAGCTATATAAAGTACTCTTATAAATCAATGAATAAATAAGTAAAAGCCGAGTGCTTTCGAGGCATGTTGCCTCATATTCATAGCTACAAAAATAAATAATGCGTAGTGTGTAGATAATATGCAAATTATATGTAAATTGTTTAATTTGTCCAATGCTTAGAAATATCAAAGTGCCATGTCTGTTAATGGAGTTATAGTGATAAAATATGCTTCCTTAAATTTTCATTTACTGTCATTTTTCTCAGTGCAAACTATTCTAGGGTTGGAGGGTTCAAACATGTGACCGGTCTTTTTTTGAGTGCTCTAAGAAAATTGAAGAATTATCATTGTTCTGTGCTCTTTTTGGTATTTATGTTGGATGCTCTATTGTTAATAGTGGCTTTGGTTAAATGGCACAGCATCCAGACTGAGGGCATGCGATGCTGTAAACAACCAGGGAGATCTGATTGAGGTACACTTTATCATTAGAATTGTTTATAAGATGGTTTTATTTGGTTAATAGTTATTTAACTATTTAGTTCATGGTAATTCACCTATTCTAAAATATTAGTTATCTGTTTCCCTAAAATAAGGTGTATATTTACATTATTCAATTACAGTATATAGTTCAAACATTGACTAGGCATTTCACATTTTGTTTAAATTAATATTAACAGTTAATATAATTTATCATTATCTAAAAAAAGAATCCCTATGACTTATCAAGAATTGCACTACCTATATTGGGAATAATGTACATTGTTTGAGGGGGTGTGAAGGTACTTTACATGATTGCCATTATGTTGGATATTTTGCATTTGTTCACTTTTTATTTATGCATTTTACCAAGTTAAACTAAGTAGTGTAATATCATAAATGAGTTTCATAAACCCTAAGCTATAGTTGGATAATGATGGGATTACCACTAATGGATATAAATTCAAACCTTGGTTGCTAGTGGTACTGATATAGATATCAAATATATTACCAGCCTAAATTAATATACTAATTATCTCAGGTATCACAAACTATATCCATATGACATGCAGGAAATACAGTATTACTGTTGTGGAGTCAACATTATCAGCAATAGGTTTTTAAACTTTTAATATGCTCATCATAAATTATGATTGGGTCAGTAAATTTGGTAAGAAATACTTCATTACTTAGTACAAGTGTTGGCAACCTATGGCTCTGGAACCACATTGTCTCTTTTAATGCATAATTATGGTTCTTTTTAAATTAGTAAATAATATACATGTAATAAAAAAAAATTTAATTTAGGTTGTAAACTTCACTAATATTTTTTTAAAAATTTTTTTAATATCACTCATTACTTCACTATCAGAGTAATATTTTTATTTATTAAATAGGAATTAAAAGAAAAGTGTGAATGGGGGACACCCAAATCTATGCAAATGCATAGAGTGTAAAACGTGATCATTTGGGAAATGGAAGATCACAAAAATAAGATATTAAAATATTCGCTTTGAATTTAAGCCACATTCTAATTTTACATCTTCAAAATTTAAATCAAAAGTACAGCTTAAATTCAAAGTAATACTATATTAAAAATGAATTAAATCTTATATTCCTTTTTTTCCTTAAAAGATCAATCTAAAACTAAATATCGATTATTTTAAAATCAAATTTTGATTATCAACAAGCAGAAATATTTTAAGAACAAAACTGATTTTTTTTATATCTTGAATATTTAAAAATATAAACTATATTCGCCATTCAATTTTAAAAGAAGTCACATCTTATACCTTTAAAACAGAAATATTTAGAATATATTTTTAGCATACCATGCTGTCAAATAATTTTTAAGTACTAAAATAAGTTAATATAAAAGATAAATGCATAAAATCAATTATTTAAAAATATAATTGGTTTCTTGGTATTGAAAATTTGAAAGTTTATCAAATAATTCAATAAATAAATCAATAGGTTACCTTTAGGATAGTTGAGAAGAGATTATTTTTCTATAAAAGTGAAATTATATATATATATATATATGTACATATGTTTTCAAAAATAGAGATTTTTCAATGGTTTACTAGTGAAGACTTCCCATTTAGTTTTTCCAACTTGATCACAATTGGGTTATGCTTTAAGGTAGTTCTATGAAATTTTTCTTTTACTATTCAGAAGCGGATCTGTTTAACTGCATATATGAAGATATTTGGCAGTGTTGGATCAAATTCAGCAAGCAGGGTTTGACATTCTAATGGTTATGAGCTTTCATGCTCAAGTAAAGTTTGATCAAGCTTATTAGCCACACATCATGGATTTTCCAGCTACTGATATCAGTATTCTTCATGTTAGACAGGCAAAAGCAAAGACCAAAAGACAAAATTATTTTCCAATCTGGCCTTTTAATATTCCCAGATTTGCAAAATAGCTGACTAAAAAGTACAAAATAACAATCCACAAAGTAATTCTGCCTCTTTGTTAATTTGCCATTCTTGGAAAATATCAGATCTCAAGAATCTAAAATTGTTTTAAAACAATTGAAAATTGCAGGAATATTGTCATTTCATAAAAGCATTTGAGGACTTTTTGATATTTATTGATTTAAGTCTCAAATGCTTTTATGAAATGATAATATTCCTGCAATTTCCAATTGTTTTATAACAAGTCTAGATTTTTAAGATCTCTGATATTTTCCAAGAATGACAAATTAAGTAAGACAGATTACTTTATTATTTTGCATGTTTTAGTCAGCTATTTACATAAAAACATTACTTAAAAAGATTTTTTTTTTACATATTTTTTTACTTTTTAGTTATACTTAAAATATTATTTTAAAAAATGGTTAAAACTACAAAAAAAAATCTGTCAAAAATTATAATTTACTAATGCTGTAAAAATAAAAGAAATACATCCTCTCACAAATGAATTCTAAAGTTAAATATCGTATGATCATCCACTATATAAAAATATTTATATATTGGCTTTTTAATTAATTCTCTAATCCTTGTTTGCACATTTATTTTTTTCACAAAATATTTATGAAATATTAATTATTTCAAAAAAATAATTCAGATTTTATAGAAAATATTTATTTTAATTAAGTACGAATTAAATAAATATTAACAAAATTTCTCTCTACAAATGAAATATTTCCATTCACTCAGTAAGGATTTTTCCTGGAAAGTATAGATGTGAGTCCAAGTTCTAAAGAGGAATTTTTTTTTCATTGTTAAATATTCAAAAATGTGGACATTCCTACACAAACACAGATAGAGCAAATTAATATAAAAATATACAATGTATTTAAATGACATTTTCAAAATCTGAAATAAAGCTTAAAAGCAATTGGTTTTTAAAAATTTCAAATAATAATACAGGCTAATAAATCAAAATTTTATGGATTATTATTTAATTAAGTTTTGTTTCTATAATATAAATTTTTTGAAAGATTTATTTGAAATAAATTTAGTTAAAATAAATCAGTTTATCTTTTTTAAAACTAAAATGACTCATTTGATTTTAAAGTCAGACTTTTTAACGATGTGTGTATGTTTATAAAATACAAACATATATATATATAAAGCAATTCAATTTACAAAATGTGAATTTGATTTATAACTACCAACTACATTTCAAAATAAATTATAAATTGATAGATCACTACCATCTCAATAACATTTAACACTAGATTGTTTTTTCCATTTTATCTAAAAAATTATTCCTTACTTTAGTTATGATTTTAATTATTTCAGGGATGGAAGCAACAGTGGCATAAATCTGCTTTTCTTTTATGTCTTTGATCAAAGACTTTATTCTTCTTGCTTTTTCTTATTAAATCAAATTTTTTTCTTTTCATTTATGAAAAGAAGTTTATGACTCTTCTTCCTTTTACTAATATTATATACAGTATGAAACTTTGTTTTAAAAATGCAAAAATTTCTGTACATGTGATTTTTAACTATGGTACTGAATTGCATTTGAATTGTGAAGAAAATATAATTAAATAAATTTACATTTGAAAATGTTACTTTCATCTAGAAATAAAAAATGGCTGCCATTGAATGGAGATTCATAAAGTTTAATAAGTTCATAAATTTCAATGTATTTATTCTTCTTTTTTTTTATTTAGAATGTTTTTGGTTACTTAAAATTGAAGTCATGTAGTTTGATACCGCATAGTTCATACTTTACTATAATTTGTGATCTTGTTGAAAAACTTTTTTATAGTACTAATATTCTTGTTGAAGTAAAAAAGCTGGAATTCATTAATGACTTATTATATGTATGAAAAACATTTTAACTAATGACTAATTAAATATAAAGTTTGACAAAATTCTGTTTTAATGTTAACTTACAATAAAACTCTGTTCACATAAGATACATTAAAAATGTTTCATCAATTCTGAAAGCATTATGGAGCATAAATTTAAATTAATAGCTTTTCTAAAAATATTATTATAGACTACTAATATTTTATGGTATCATTATATCTTTGATTGCTGATTCATTCTGGCTAAGTATTGTATGAACATGAATTTTAAAAAAATCTGCCCCTTTATTTATAAGTGAGTAGTCAGCATATTGAAATATAAATAAAATATTTTGACAGAATTGAAACTTTAATATGCAAAAAAGATTGCAATAACTATGCAATTTATTATTAAATTTTTCATTATCTGAAGGGAGAGAAATAATTCTCAAGGTAGTAAAATAGCAATGTTTAAAACTTCTTGGTTAGTAAAATGTTCATTTTCATGATTTTCCCAATCATTTTTAGCAATTGATGTGTAATCACATATACGACAACTAAATATTTGATTATTAATAAAAGATTTCTCTGTTGTATTTTGTAAATTATTATGCAAAAACATGTTTTTATAAAAATTACTATGAAAGGATTCTTTTTTGATATGTGTACTTTCATGAATTTTAGAACTATTTTCATCAGCAGTTTCAAATGCACATAAATTGTTCTGAACAGACTGATCTAATGTATGTGTTTTTCCAAGTCTTTTAAAATAATTTCCTTCAGAAGTCCTGATCTTACATAAAATGCTCTGAGATCTTTCCATTACATGTTTTTTTTCATGTCTTGTCAAATGACTATTAGATGTATGTATTTTTTCATGTGTTCTTAAATATTTTTTTGCTGTTGTCTTGAATTCATATGTACTGCAATTAAAATATTTTTCCCCTGTATGGGTTCTTAAATGTCTTTTTTCATGTCTTCTCAAATAACCTTTAACAGAAGTTTTGAATTTACATAAGTTACACTTAAATCGTTTTTCTACAGTATGTCTTTTTTCATGTAGTCTTAAATACATTTTTGTGCTGGTCTTAAAATCACATAAAGAGCATTGAAATGGTGTTGCTTCTGTATGTGTTCTTTCGTGTATTATTAACCTAGTCTTGCTTAAACTCTTGAAATCACAAGAATTGCAATGGAAAGTGTTTTCTCCTGTATGCAGTTTTTCATGTGATCTTAAATATTTTTTCTCTGCAGTCTTAAATTCACACATACTGCAATGAAAAGGTTTTTCTCCTGTATGTATTCTCAAATGCCTTTTAATATAATCCTTATGTTTAGTTTTGAATTCACACAAATTGCACTTAAAAGATTTGTGTGCTAAATGTCTTTTTTCATGTCTTGTCAAATAACTTTTAAAAGAAGTCTTGAATTCACAAAGGCTACACATAAATTGCTTTTCTACATTATGTCTTCTTTCATGTAGTCTTAAATATATTTTCCTATTGGTCTTAAACTCACACAAAATACATTGGAATGATTTTTCTTCTGTATGTGTTCCTTCATGTAATTTTAAATGATATTTAGTAGAGGACTTGAATTCACAAACACCACATTTAAAAGGTCTATGAGGACTACTAGCTTTTTCTCCTGTAAGGCTTCTTCCATATCTAATGAAATTACTTTTAGTAGAGACTAAACTGCAGTTTAAATTTTTTTTCATGTGCTTTCTTTCATGTTTTCTTAAATATCCTTTACCTGTAGTCTTGAATTCACACAGAGGGCATTGAAAGGGCTTTTCTCCAGTATGTCCTCTTTCGTGTGTTTTTAAATAATCTTCATTTGCTGTCTTGAATTCACATAAACGGCATTGAAAAGGTTTTTGTCCTGTATGAGTTTTTTCATGTCTTTTTAGATTATTTTTAAAGATAGTCCTAAAATCACATGTACTACATTGAAATGGCTGTTCTAAATGTGTTTTTTCATGTCTTTTTAAACGAGTTCTATTAGCTGTTTTAAAGTCACATGAATTACAATGAAAAGGCTTTTCTCCTGTATGTGCTCTTTCATGTATTGTAAGATTATTTTTGTTATAAGTTTCAAATTCACATAAAGAGCATTTAAAAAGATTTTCTCCAGTATGCATTCTTTCATGTCTTGTTAACTGTTCTTTCCTGGCAGTCTTGAATTCACACAATGTGCAGTGAAATGGTTTCTCTCCTGTATGTCTTCTTTCATGGGTTCTTAAATTTGCCTTTCTTGCAGTTTTAAATTCACATGTACTGCATTCAAAAAGTTTTTGACCTGTGTGACAATTTTCATGTATTCTTAAAGAAGATTTGTAAAAAGTTTGGAATTCACACAAATTGCAATGAAAAACTTTTTCTAGTGTAATAGTTTTTTCCATCTTGTTTTAAAGAATTTTTACTTCACTAACTGTAACAAGGACATTTTTTTCTCCTTTGATTCTTTTTTCTTTTATATGGTAAGTTTCTTGCTTCTGAACATTCTCATATCCCCTTTGAAATCTTTTTGCAATATTAAATTATCACAGGAATTACTAAATGATGGAAATTTCCTTTTTCACAATAGGCAGAGTTAAAAAAAATTTCAGTAATATCAAAAATACTGATAAAATAATCTTTTTTTGTGACTGATATGATTTAAAACGTTTCTTTAATTTCATGTTTATGTAATTTTCATTTTATAATAAATATATATTTAAACATATTTCAAAGTTATAATAAACAAAAATTATCTTTCTTTGATTTGTTTTTTAAAAATTTTAATTAAAACCCCTCATTTTCTTTGAGTAATAGTTAATTTCAAATAAGTTCATGTTCTCTATGCAAATTGATATCATGTCCTATAAGATATTGCATTCATATGATCCGGAAAAGAAATTGTTTGAAAGAAAAATCCCTAGAAAATGGCATTTTTCAAATAATTATCTCTCTGAAAAGAATAACAAACAAAAAGTTCATATTCATTAATCACAAGTCAATATTTCATCTCTATAATGAACATGATTCTTAATTTCATAAACTATAAAAAATAATTAACTGTCTTATTTTTCAATCATACTTTTTTTTAAAGGAATATTTTGTGATTATCGGTCTTATGATCCTTGGAGGAATCAATTCCTTCAATATTTAAAGTATAAATATTCAATGATATGCTCTTCAATCTTCATATATAACAATCAAATGAATCTCTTTTTACATATCCTGGATCTACACAAAATAGAAAAAAAAATTAATATTAATCAAAGTGGTTTAGATGTATATCATATCAGATGAGAAAGATAATTTACTAATGAAACAGATTGTGAATTACAATTTTCATTAGAATACTTTTCAAACAAGCAATTACTTAAAACTTTTTATCAGATGAAATAATATTTTTACTGAACCAAGAAATTTCTTAAGATACTACATAAACCGCTATTTTTCTTGTAATCATATTGAGAAATTATTATTTAGAACAAGACTACTACTATTCTTGGATTACACCCAAATCAGAAAAAAGTTGCAGACAATATACAGCCTGGTAATTTATAAACAGAAACTCATAGTAACAGTAATTTATAAAATATTAATACATTAAGCATCAAATGATCACATCTCCTATACTAGCACATTAATTGTTGATAAACAAAGCAAAACTCTCCATACAGTATTGCCACCTGTGCCAAACAGAGTAATCAGTGGACGCCAGAAGGCTTGTGCATAAAATCCCTATCCAATGCCTACTCATCCAATATCCCCAGACTAGTTTCTGGCTTGTGGCTTTTGTCAGTGAGGAGCTTTGGATCTGAGAGCACTGCATCTAGATCTTAGGATCTAATGCAACCCTCTAGCAACCACCTTTTATCTCTACTTAACTACAAAACTATGAGAATGAAATTGAAAACACAAAAAACATTTTCAATCTAAGCTCAATAGCTTATATAGTCATATGGGTCTGAACTCAGTTCAGCACCCATACATTTTGGTGTCTTTGGCTCTTTTACAATCATAGCCACCACTCAGATCCAAAGCTCCTCACTGACGAAGGCCACAAGCCAGAAACTAGTCTGGGGATATTGGATGAGTAGGCATTGGATAGGGATTTTATGCACAAGCCTTCTGACGTCCATTTGTTTATCAAATATTAATACAGCTGTTGATTATTAAAAAATTATTACAAGACAAATATTAATACAATTTTATTTATTCTAAATGAAATGATATCTGTGCTAATATTCATAATTTTCTAAACAGCATTTCTCAAACTGAATTTCCCATGAGTTTTGATTAATTCCTTGCCCAATTTCAAAGAAATAAACAATTTATATCTGGAATTTCAAGAACAACAACAAAAAAATTCCAATCCCATTGCATTTTGTGACAATCTTTCTAAAACCCACTTATCACATTTGCGAAATATAAAACATAAATATAAAAGAAATTAAAGATTTGACTAAAAAAGCAAAACCAAAGTATAATTTATTGTTCATTTAATTTTCATTAACAAAACCAAACTTAAAAAATAGTTATGAAAAATTATATATATACATTATTTCTCATGACTGGTTTATTAAGCAAATGAAATACTCTCAAGCCAAAGTATAAGATATTTTTTCTTTATTTATAAGAAAAAATTAGACTGCCTTCTCTCAAGCTCACTTTCAAAAGGATTGCCAGAAATACTTTAGCCAAAAAGCATGAAGTCCAATCAGTCATACTAATTTTCTTTGAAACCTACTTTTAATTGATTTATGGTAAAAGATATGTTTAAGATTACTCCAAATTTAAACAGTAACTTCTATGTATTGCAATGATATGGACATAGGATGGATCATCAACCCCACAGAATATTTATCAACAAATATAAAAAGAGCATGAGAAAAATAGCATACAATAAAATAAGTTAATAAGTTACATCATCAGTATTAAACAAGAATAATCAACAGTCATCCCTTGTGACTATCTAAGGGAATGAATCTAATTATCTAATCAATGCTAAACATAGGGCAAAATATGCATGCACATACTTAAATGCTAACATATCTATCATAATAAAAAAAATGCTGGGATCCTGATATATGCTGATTTATCAATGTTCTGACCATTCATAAACTAATTTCCAATCTGTACAAATAAATGAAGTGAATGGATTTTAAATGTGAACTTAAATCTTGATGCCATCCAAAATATCTGGATGTTCAAACAAACATATATCTCTACATCTGAATAAATTAATTATTATTGTTCAGGATCACAAGGAGTCTAGGAACTGAGATAGTGAACCAGAAAAAATACCAAATGAATGCGATAATCTACAAAATCCCTTGAAGCACTATGCTATGATGAAATCAAATCACACACATACTGCCAATTTACAGAACACATAGCTGGAAAAATAATTATTTAATAAAAATAACTAATAAATAATAAATTCAATTACAAAAAAAAAATCAAGTCAGATGTCACATGACCTAATTTAATAAGCTTGTATTTACAAATGTTATATTCTACAAAGCTTGTTAAGAGCTTGTTTTGTGAGCTCTATATATAATATAAATAATAAATTCAGAAAAATATGATAATCAGAATTTCAAATCTAACATAAAAAATATAATTTCATAAAACAAGATTATTACTGATGATTCTTCTTTTATTAACATTCACATTAACCGAATTAATCCTTTATTACATTGATTAAATCTGAAAACATTTCAATAAAAAATAAATTTAAGATTATCTAAAACCTTTTTTACCAATTAAACTTAAAAACTCATTTCGCGTAAGAAAAACAAAAATAAGTTAAAATTCAAATCTTCCTCTTTTCTTTTGAAAATGGGAAAGTTCCACACATTTTAACAATTTTAGAGACAAATATTTAGAACAAAATTAAAACAATTATTCAATGTCATTAATTAATGTTTACAATAATAATTACAATACAAAACTGAAGATATATAAATGAAAATGTAAGCACATTAACTATACCTTACATTAACATGGTTTCATTATTAGGCCTTCTTTTGTAGTTATAATTTTCAGTTTCTTATTAGATTAAACTTCTGTAGCTTTAACTGTTTAGTTTAAATTATAATTTTCAATGTAGATTAACAAAATGTGAATTTCTCTCTTAAATTTTCATTAAAAGTTATCCAATTTACTTCTTTTTGTAACTTCAAGCTTACAGTTTAAAATGATAATAACTTCCAAATTACCCATAGATTTCCAAATCAGGTTAGCAGAAGCTGGATCAATCATGATTTTTGATGGACATTCAATGCTTGTTGCAAATTTCTCCCAGAAGTATCCTCATGTTTTATTTTAGTGAAATAAGTTACATGGTGATGCTTAGCTTTCAATAAATGTTAGCACATTTTTTCTCTAACTATATTTCAAAAATCACTTTTGAAAAGTAGAAATAAGGTCAATCTAACTTTAGACTACAAGTGCTGTTCTTTCCAATAGTTGAACTGAAACTGCCATTAATGTATTCAGTAAATGGATCATGACTACTACTACTGTTCTCAACAACTGGATAAAACTGACTGTTACTGTCCAGATATAAAAGTCTATTAACTTGACCTGCCCATATATATTTTTTTAAAAATTGACAAACATTCAAAAATTTTACTTATTTATCTCATCTTTTTTTTTAAATTATAATCTAATAGATAAATAAAATTACTGAAAAGAAAAAATTATTTTATCTATATAGTTTGTTTCACTTTTATAATAACTTTTAATCATTCATTATTCATATTTTTATTATTTAAAAATGAGTGGAATTCACGATTTAATGAATGCTATTCTTTTATTAAGTTTAATATATAATATTCATATTGTGAGAAAAAAACGTGAGAAGAAAAAATTATTCTTATTTTTCCAATTCTAAACTTTCTTTTAAAAAGTTTGTAATACCTGACCTGAGCAGAGTTGACATCTTTACAATATAATATTCCTCCCTTAAAATGATGAGACTGATATGGAGATTTCATTTCTCATTATTTAAGTTCCTCAGGCTCTTTCCATTACACCTATAACTCCATATAAAATCACAAATATATTTTATTTGCAATGCATCTTTGACTATGTGTCTCAATTGACGAAAGGTTTACCCACACATTGAAACATTTATACTATTAATGGTAACATTATTGCCAATGCTGTTTCATTCCATTGGTCAATTGCATGCACTATAAAAAATTCCTATAAGCAATCTGGCATGCATAGAATTGAAAGTCAGTGCTGCAATATTAAAGTGTACATTTAATACTACCATATACAAAACAAATTCTTTTTATACAACTAGGTCTTTTGCCACAAGTAAAGCTTCAACAACTGGTATAGATAGCTCCATGAAATCTCAAGTCAAGTTCTGAGAAGAGTAGAAATTTCTCCATATTTAAATATAATGAATAAGTCAATATAAATAATAAAGTATTGCCATCTGATTACTTAAAATCGCATGCAAAGATGTATTCAGGAAATGCACCTTGACACCATTTACATCACAATTTTGATCACTGAGATAAACAGTACAACCAACTATTTTGTTCCATTACTTTTTATTTTATTATAAAATGGTTTTAGCATTCTATCTTTATATCTAAACAATTTTTTATTTTAAAATGAGGTCAAACTAGCATATCTCATCACCACTAGTACACAAGATTTCTTTTGCTTCAAGATGTGACAAGTATAATTTTTCTTTTATTCTATCCAGTTCTACTGAGATCATGGCAATTGGATGATTTATTACACTTTATTATTCACTTTTTAGTGATTTGTAATACTTGCAATTTTTTTTTAGCAAACTAATATTATCTTTGTTTATTTTAGATGTCTACATCATTTTCCAACTAATGGTTAGGTAATTCAGCACTTTCAAAATTATTTATTCTGACACATCTAAGATTATAAACAAGTTCATTCATATCCATGAAGACAAAACCTTAACTCTCCAGCAATTTTTTTAGTTAGTGGAATCCTCATTCAAGATAATCTGAAAAATATGTTATAGATGTTAATTATTTCTCAGTGGAGTGGATATCCTATTCTCCATTCACCATCTTTACCTCTTTCTTCTACTATTATAGCACTGGTATTTGAGCCTAACACTTCCTCAGATAATTAGTTCAGAATAATAGATTGTTTCAAATCTAGTTTATCTTATTATCATAATTTTGTATTTCTTTAGATTGCTTATACTTTTCCCTTTTTAATAGGTTTTAAAAATCAAATCTTCATTTTTAGTTTTATTCATATTCCTCATCAATATTCTTACAATATAATTCATTTTTTAGCTTAATTTCTTTTTATTTTTTGTCATTTATAATATTTTCAACCTCTATGTTAACATTTATTTCATTGAAGAATCCATTCAATTCTTTCAATCATTACACTTTGCATCAATTTCCAATTTTTGTTGGCTACATTTTTCTTCATTTGTTTTCATTAAAATGATCATCAATAGCAAAGAAATCAACATTTTTATTATTGCTATTTGTAGATTCAGAATCCATACTATAGTTGCTCATAACAGTACTATGAATAACTATTATCTTTTGGGTATTTAATTTATCATTTATTTTATATCATAACTATCCTGAAAACCTTTTGCAATTATCTGCAGTACTATCTCAAATTGAGACTAGCTTCTAACTCTTGTGACAACAGTATTGCATTAACTTTAGCTTTCTCAAATTCCTCTCTTGCTACAAAATCTTCAGTTTGTTTTACATTCTGAATATCAAATGTAGCAACATTTTGTTTCACACAAAGATTTTCTTGGAATTGTTCTTCCATGTTCCAGCTGAATCTCTCTGATTTGCATATTCTCTTTCTATTTTTCAAATATTTTCTCACATTTGCTGCATCTCTTTATGTTCTTTGAACAGGTTCTTACTTTCTTTCAACATTTTCTCTGCATTTTCATTTGTCCTTTCTATTGCTTATTAATTTTCTATATTCATTCACACTTTCCATTACTTGCTGACTTTTTCCTTCATTTGACAAGTTTCTGTCATCATCATATCCATCGTTGTCAGATGCATTTCTACATATAAACCAATATTTGAATTATAGTTTTTATTGTCTTGTTGGCTATTATCCTGCATTGCTTCTAGGGCATTTGCTTCATTTTCTATTACTTCTTTTTCCATTTTTTGTTCATTTTATTTTCATACTTTTAGATGACATCATTAATTTTATTACCCTGTTACTAGGATTAGTTTTTACACTTCTATTTTATAGTATTATGATTTTCATTAAGTAGTCTTTTGCATTAATTCTTCTTACAAAAAAGTAGGAACTTTTTTAATATTTCATCAAATAACTCTCATCCATTCAACTTTTCACTATTACTTAATATATCTAATACCTTTCTTTGAGCCTGATTATCACAACATCTCACTTGTCTAATTTATGTCCTTTACTTTATTTTCCATATCTATCCTCCATAGGCATGTGGGACTAATTTTTTTTTCATTATTTTTTGTTTCAGTACATGTACACGCATAAAATAAAAATTCATATACAAAAACCATTTACTCAAAACTCTTTTCTAGATATCTAAATAACATCTAACAACAAAAGAATAATGCCCTGCAATATTCTAAGAACTGACACATAATCTCACCACTAGACTATAAATACACAATGTATCATGAATACCAGAAGGGCTATTTCAATTTAAACCCTATAAGCGATTTACAACTCTAAATAGAAATAATGCAAAAAAAATTGCAAAACTTTGCTCCTTGTGAGTCTTAAAAGCAAATACAAAATATTAAAATTATGCCTTGCTCCTTTCCCTTGACCCTTAAAGGATGGCATTCATGGCACAGGACTAACTAAACTGTCTATTATAAACAATTGGTCCTAAAAAACTCTCAAGGGGGTTGGTATATTGTTGAGATAGAATATCCTATGGAGCTGCATGAAAACTGCATTCTCAAGTCAATGACAAAGTACTCCATTCATTATCAATATAAAGTACAGCTAATAAAACTCCTACAGTCAAAAGATCAATCAAATCTCCAACACTTCCTGCTTTATAATCTACTTTAAATAAAAACTCTTTTTGCATATACATTAACAGCTCTAAAATTTTATAATTTATAATCAATTTTAAATTAGTCATCAAATCATCTATCTTCATCCAACACAATTCACAGTAATTTTTTTTTCCATTAATAATATATTGAAATATCCACTTTTCTTTCTCAGATGCAATTTTATTTGTAGTACTCATCATCAGAATTCAATCATCATGAAGGTCACAAGTGGATCACCATTGATGAAGGGGTAATATAGGGTTTAATGAGGAGATGGCAAATCATCAACCACACTGAATAGTCATCAAAAAATATAAAATGAGCATGAAAGATTTACCATAGAATAAAATAAGTATTTATAATAAGATACACCAAGAGTATTAAAGAAGAAAAATCAATACTCATCCCTTATGATTGGATCTAAAAAAAGTTCATTATCAAAATGAGGCTAATTATCTAATCAATGCCAAGTTTAGGACATAATATAAAACAATCATCTGCAGGCAAATACTTAAGTATTAACGTATTTATCATAAATAAAATATTGGGTTTCTGGTACTTGCTGACCATCATCAATGGTCTAACAATCTGGTATCATTAGTATGCAGGCAATTTATAAACTAATTTCCAATCTATATGAATAAAGTGCAATGAATGGACTTTAAAGATGATCTCAAAAATTTTGTGCATTCAAATAACTATTTGGATAACCAAACACAAACATATGCCTATATCTATATCTGCATAAATTTAAAATTACTGCTTATGAACTAAGGATCCTCAGGACTGTGACAGTGGACAAGAATAATACAAATGCAGAAGTTTAATCCATTTTACATTAATGTTTTATTGGGATAATTGACAAATCCTTTAAAACGTAATGCTATAAAATCAAGTATCACACATACAGCCAATATATTTTAACTATTATTTAATAAACTAATGAATAATAAATTCAGAAAAGTATGATTTTTCATAAAACAAGGTTTTTTTTCTTAGTGATTCTTATTGTTTAATTAACATTATTCACATTAACTAAATTATTCATTTATTACAATGACCAAATCTGAAACAATTCACAATAAGAGATAAAAAGAAAGTTGAGATTAGCTAAAACTTTCCCTTTTTTTAGTAATTAAATCTGATAACTCATTTCACAATAAAAAACAAAAAAAAATTGTAAGATTAGCTAAAACTCCATATTATTTTGTTTTAAAAATGGAACATTTACTCATTTTAAGAAAGAAAAATGTTTAGAACAAAACTAAAAAAATATTCACTATCATTAATATTTACAATAAAAATAAGATTTAAAAGTGAAGACATGTAAACTAAATGTAAATGAAATGTGCACATCAATTATAACTTATTTTACATTGGTTGCATTCTCTTAGTCCTTCTCTTGTAATTATAAATTTCAGTTTCTTTTTAGGTTAACTGTCCTTGTGTAGCATTAAGTGTTCACTTTAAAATTATAATGATTTTCAGAATAGGTTACTCCAGTACCTTCTTTTTGTAGCTTCAATTATCGAGTTTAAAATGATAACAATAATTTTCGGAGTAGGTTAGCACAAACTAAATTTATGCATTATTTCCATTAAAAGTCCATTCATTAATTTTCGTCAGTAGCTGCAAGCTTTTAATTTAAAATAATTTTCAGATTAACAAATTTCTAGGTCTGGTTAGCATAGGCTGAAACTTTCGTAATTCTGGATGGACACAAAAGGTTTGTTGCAAATTTCTTCCAGGGGTATTCTTCTACATTTTCTTTCAGTGAATCAGGTTTCATGCTGGATTGGTGAGGCTCAGCTTTTAATTAAATCTTAGCACTTTATTTTCTCTAATTATATTTCAAAATTGTTTTGAAAACTAGGTCAGTCTACCTTTAGACTGCAAGTTTTTACTTTTCACTGTTCTCTTCTATATAGGGCAATTGCTAATGCTGTTCTTTTCTTATCATCTAAATCGACTGCTACTGCTGTTTTCTTCTCGACATCTGGACAAAGACTGCCACTGCTAGTCTCTTACATCAATGGCTTGGCCAATTGACATACAAACTAGATACTGAAGTGTACTAACTTGAACTGCCCATCTAGGTTACTTTGTAAAAGTCATTATTAATCCAATGAAATACAACCTCAAAAATAGCAGCATTAAATCCTGACAAATTGATTTTCTTTTTACAGAAAGATTTCCCCCTCTTTTTTACTTAAAAATTCCAATTATACTCTATTTATTGAAAAAAATCCTCTAATTATTTTTCTTTTTAATTACTAGAAACATTATGATCCTTTAATTTTTCAATTATTTAAAGAAATAGAAAAAATGGATAAAGAATAAAAATAAAAAAAACTTTAATTTTATTCTTTAAAAAAGTTAATACTTTATTTTTGTTTTTTAAAAATTGATACACATTAAATTTTTTTATCTATCTTTTTTTAAAAAAAGTTACCAATTAATATATAAAAATACTGAAGAAAATTTTTATTTTATTTTCATATATATATATATATATATATATAAGGGAATGATGGAAGAGATAATATGGAGAGATGACAATCATCATCATACTATTGACATCACATTCATCTCACTTAACATTATTAATCAGAAGTCATCAACAAATATAAGTAGAGCTTAAAATAAGTAGTTATAACAATTATATGTAACTTTAACTATTATGTTGCATCAAGACCATTATCATGAGTAATCAAGTCATTCATTGCAAATGGATGAATTCAGTATTAAAATGTAGGCCTATTATTTAGCCACTGTCAAACTTAGTGTGCAATATCACTTAAGTGTTATAATATCTATCAAAAAAATGCTAGGATCCTGATATATGCTGATCATCATCAGTGCTCTGGCCATATGGTATCATTGAGTGTGTAGGCCATCTATAAACCAATTTCCATTCTGAATGTATAAAATGCAGTGAATGGACTTGAATTATTTTAAACCTAATGGATAGGTTGAATTTTAACAATTGGACTATCATACAATTCACACAATATCTTCAGGTTTATTAAAGTATGTCATAAAGCTGAGAAAATATAGTCATTACTGTTTAAAACAATTATACTTTAACAACTATTTTTTTAATAGGTTCGCAAATTCTAAATTTTGAAAGTTAAATTTTAATTTGACACTTTTCTAGACATCTTAGTCACATTCCTTATAAAAAAAAAATTTAAAAAGATATATAACATGACTTACTGGAGATAACTCTTTATTGTAAAGTGTTAGAAAGAAGACATGTTAGAGAGTTTTATTTTTGCTGACCAACTCAGATATTGTCCCTCCATGCAGGTAACTGTTGGAAATGATGGTGTCTTTCTAATTAAAAAAATAATATTTAACAGTAAGTATTGTATATCAGATATTATGCGAGTAGAACTTTAGTTAATGGTAATTTGTCATAAAATAAAATTAATTTTAAAATAACTGAAAAAAAAATTTAATATATAATATAAAAGAGCCAAGAGAAAAAGTAACAGGATGAAAGACTAAAAAGTTTTTTCAGGGTGTATGTATAGCACATTTCCATACATGGTGTAATACATAAACAATAATTTTTTTTTTTTTTCAATTTGGTGCAATATAAAATATTAATGAGAATAGTCACCTTACTGATGCTCCTTATTATATGTTCTTTTTTATTTTCCATTATGGAAATACCTATACCCTACCAGGTAGATGGTTTGTGATTATAAGTATAATTTACAAAAAAAAATTGTATTTGTATTAAAAATAAGAAAAAATACTCATAGTTTGTAAATAAATCAATTATTTTATATAGCGCGAAGTTTTATAAACTGTAATAGCTAAACAGCATTAAGCTGTTGCACATGCGCTTTGCAGATTTTAACTATAAATGACTGAATACAAACACTTTAAACACATGATAAAGTCTTTGGGAAAAGATAGCTTTGCAGATTTTAACTATAAATGACTGAATACAAACACTTCAAACACATGATAAAGTCTTTGGGAAAAGATAGCATTCTATCTTTTCCCAAAGACTTTATCATGTGTTTAAAGTGTTTGTATTCAGTCATTTATAGTTAAAATCTGCAAAACGCATGTGCAACAGCTTAATGCTGTTTAGCTATCATAGTTTGTAAATAATATAATATAAATGCTCATGTACAGATATATATCACAGATTCATACAAAAGAGATGTGATATACTACTTGCAGCAACAGATATGACAATGAAATTTAATATTTCATTATAATTATTATTTACAAAAAATTATATTTATATTTAAAACTGATAAAAAAATTAACCTCTGAAGCTTCATATAAAATTATAATTGGCTAGATTCTAAGCGTTAGAATAAAAAAATCATTACACCAACATAAAACAGACATTTATTCTACAGCATTATAAATAACTAATATAAAAAAAAATACAAAAAATATTGTACAATTACAGTTTGTATAATATATTATCTCTGGAATTTCACATTTACAGTTGGTTAGAGTCTAAACCCAAGGAATTACATTTATATGCATTGGACCACAAAACAGACTATTATTTTATAATATAAAATTAGACCTGTTATTTTTTAGCATTATAAATTATATCAAAAAAAGTAAGAAAAATATATACAGCTGGTATAAAATATTACCTATGCAGCTTCATATAAAATTACGATTAGTTAGACTTAATTCCTTTGAGTTATGTGTGCATGTGCATCAGAATTGTATTGGGTTTTAGGAAGAAAAAAATCATCATTTATTATTTTCCATGAAGTTTAAAAATTAAAAAACTCTTACAAAAACATTCATAAAAAATGCAATTTTTAAGTTACAGAAAAAAAACATCATTGGAAAGTTGATTCAATAATGAAAAGAATGGTGCACAGTCACTACCAATCATGCACTATCTTAATTTCAATTTTATGATTGATCAAAATTCTAGATTTTTGTGCGAATTCACATAGAATCATTGAAGATGATTTTTCTTTCAACCATCCAGAGAACTATATGGATGTCCAAACACAATTGTGTACACACCTCTATATCTATATATGTTAACATTATTGCTCTAGTGCCAGATCAGGATCAAAGAACTGGAATGTGACCAAGATAAAATTGAAATTTATATATTTGATCTATTTCACCTTAAATACTTTTACTGGGTTAATTTACAAATCCCTAAAGCACCATGCAATGATAAAATCATATCACACACCCTGCCAATTTGTAAAACAGATACTTGAAAGAATATATTAATATTGTTTAACAATTACTCAATAAAGTTAACCAATGAATATTAAATAAGAAAATTAAAAAATAGATATGACAATGTGACAATTCTAAATATAACATATTTTCTAATTAAAAAAATATAATTTCATAAAGTATATAAAATTAACCTACTGATTTTTTTACTAAATTAATTAACATATGCTTTAATTAAGTTATTTCCATTTTCAGTGATTAAAGCTGAAAAATATTTCACAATAAAAGATAAAAAAAATTTAAGACTCATTAAAACTTTGTACCCCTTTTCCTTTAATGACTAAATTTGAATACACATTGCACAATAAAATATAAAAAAATTTATGATTAGCTAAAATCTTCTTTACCTTTTCTTATGAAAATGGAAAGATTCCATCCACTTTTACATTTTGCAAGGGAAAATAAATGTTTCAACAAAAAAATATCAAAATTATAACATAATTATCAATTATTAATTGTATTAAAAATAATTTATAAATATAAAAATACACCTTACAACTATATCTTTACCATAGTTTTTTTTTTTTTTGCCTTTAGTTCTTTAGAATTTATAATTTTGAGTTTTTTTTCCAATTCAGCTTTCCCTTCTGGTTTGTTAAAAATTCAGATTAAATAAACATTTCTTGCAGTTCTTCCATTAACTTTCTTCTTATAGCTCCTATTATGAAATTGAGTTATTTCATTTCAGGTGAATTCATCAATTATTTTGTCTGGTCAGCTTTTTCTTTTTATAGCACCTACTTTAATTTAATTTTTGGACAGGTTAACACAGACTGAGCCAATCATGCTTTTAGATAAAAACAAAAGATTTGTCCTTAGAGTTAAATGATAATATGCAGTTTTTAGCTAAAGCTTAACATCTGGTTTTCTTGAAATCCTTTCAAAAAATATTTTTTGGAATAAGTAGTGGTGAACTTACCTCAGACAAGTTTATCTTCTGACTTCTCTTCTCATTAGTTGGATCAAGAATGAGTGTTATTGCTTAAATTTTGAAGTCTAACGCTTTAACCTGCTCTCTACCCCTATTTTATTTTTAGGACCATTCTGTTAACCATGCAATCATACATTATCTCAAAAATGATAGCACCAAACCTTGGCAAATTGATTTTATTTTTTATTAAAACAATGAAAATAATCTTGTTATCCATCCAATTACAAAGTATCTAAAATATAATCAATGAAATCTGTTTTTACAAAAAGTTTATTTCCTTTTTTAATTAATTTAAAAAGTCAATCATATCTTAATATTTCAAAAATTCTTATATAGTTATTGTTTTCTTTTTAATTAATAAAAATAGCTACACTTTAATTATATTTGAATTTGAAAAACATATGTTGGTTTCAAAAAAAAAAAAATAAATTTTAATAAATAAAAAATATTCTTTAAAAATGCTAATACCTTTAACAAACATTTTTTAAAATTTTACTTATTTCTCTCGTTATTTTTTTAAAAAGTTAAAAACTAATAGATAATGAAAACTACTGAAGAGAGAAAAAATTATCTATTTTACTCTTTTCCTTTTGTTATACTTTTCTTTCTCTTTTACAACTATGTCTAACAAACTATAAATGTTCATATTGTTATTTCCGTATTATAAATTAAAAAATATAAGTCTTAAACAAAATTAAATTAATAAATGACACTGAAAAAACAAAAACGAGAAAAAAAATATTTCTTTCCAATATATACACTTTGTCTCTTTTTTACAACTATTTTTAATAAATACTGATCATTCATATTGAATACAAATATCTGAAATTCATATTTAATGAATGATACTCTTTTAATAAAACAAAATAAATAATTCATGTCCCCTTTTCTAAATTTATTTTAAAAAGCTTATAATACTTGACTTAGCCAGAGTTGGCACCTGTCTACTATATATATATGTTGTAATATATGTAGAGTTGGCACCTGTCTACTATATATATATGTTGTAATATTGTAGACAGTAGCTAACTCTATGTCAAAAATTGCAAGCTTCTTAAATTAAAAAATGTATTTAATTAATGGAAAAATGCTAAATTTAATTTTCTCATGTCTTTTTTAGTAAAGAATATTTGACTTATTTAAATATTTTTCTTTTATTGCATGATAATATGGATGTTCTAAATATTTTACTTTAAATAATAATAATGTGGATATTTATAATATATTATAAATAATTGGAAAAGAAACAGTATAAAAATATAATGAAACAATATTTCTTTTCTCTCTCCCCATTGAACAGTTTTAGTGTTAAAAAATAAAAATAAATTTCTCTTTAGTAATTTTAATTTTTAAAAGACAATAGTTTTTTAAAAAATAAAAATGAGGTTTTAACATTTTATTAAAAAACTTTGTTTTATTTAAGATGTTCTTCCCCTCTTTATTTCTTTTTAAGACAAAAGGCAATGTTTCCACATCAAAGTGTAATTAAAAGATCTTGTTTTAGCATAAGAGAAAAGTAACTGAAGAGAAATTTTTTTCACTAAAAAATAACGAAACCTTTTAAAAATAGCCTCAATTGGTCAAAGTTTAATGTGGGCATGTTTGAGACAAGATGGGATTTGTTAGATATAAGATTATTCCAAAAAAAATAAGATAGAGAGCAAATTAAATTAGTAGATCTGTGTCTTGTGAAGAACAATTAGTCTTGATTCAGCTGAAGAAAAACCAAAAGCAAAAGTTCACCTGTAAAGAACACACTGAGAAAAAGTTTTGTAGTGTAAAGTAAGATTCATTTCACTACAAGTAAAAAGTTTTCTAAAACAGTTTTGCAGAAAACCATGTGCTAAATTTTAGAAGCTGAACATCAACCTAACCATATAACCTGTAAATAGTCCTGAAGGTATCTACAACAAGCCTTGTAACCATTCAAGAATATGATTGCCTCTTACTGTGTATGTGATCTGTAAAATAGTATATTAGAAAAATGAATAAATTCATTGTATATTAACCTGATTTGTAAATTATATCAAAAAGGTGAACAAATTCAGTCTAAGCCCTGAAAATATGGAAAAATTTAACTGTGTACATTTCCATGAAAATATGTTTTAATGGAAAAGCTTACAAAAAACCCTGAAAATTACAACTATAAGGACTCATAAGAAAAAGAAAACCATGGTAAAATGTTCACATAAACATCTACATTTATAGATAACTTTTATATAAATAATTAGTATTAATTCATTATTTTTATAGACTTTTTCCTTTCTCTTATTTTCTCTCCAAAATTTACTTGTATATGCCCATTTCATTTCCATAAGGGTAAAGAATTTTAGTAATTTAATTTTTTTTTAAAAAAAATGTTTTAGAATTTTAATCATCGAAGAGAGAAACAATTCTGTTTAAAATTAATCTGGTTTAATTTATAAATCAGTCAACAACTTAATATTATTTGTTATATGAAATTAAATGTTGTTGATAAAAATATATTTAAATTTGAATTATATATTATCATGTCATTCTAATTTTCTTAATTATTAATTTAATTAGAAGAGATTTGAAGTCATACTTTCACACTCCTTACAGCTATCCACTCCATCTTATATACCCAATACACAAGACCACATGCATATGAAAAAGATAAATGATCTCCAATATATATATTTCATGCTGAACCAGCACTCATCAGTTGGTCCAGATCTCCCATATATATATATAGTGCTCAGTTTATATTAAGATTGCTAATCTTCAAACTTTAATGGACAGGCTTCAATCTTTTTCAACCTCTAGTTCAACACAAAATATGTATATTGGAGATCATTTATCTTTTTTTCATGTATGTGGTCATGTGTATCTATTGTATGATGAAGTGGATAACTGTAAAGAGCTTGAAAACAAGAGTTCAAATCCCTTCTAATTACATTAAGTTCAGTATATACAATATACTTTATTTAAATATTAATTAAATAATTCTTTTAAAAAATGTGTTAAATGTCTTTATTCCTCCAGTTATCTGTTATATGAATTGTCTGTATGTATGATTTGATTTCATAATAGCATAATATTTTAAAGAATTTATAAATTATCCCAGTAAGACTATTTCAATCCTAGTAAATTCATAAAGTGATAGTTTCTCTTTACAATCAGTACCTATGATACATGCTTCCTAAGCTAGTCATGACCAATAATCATTAATTTATGTGGAGATTTGTTTAGACATCCAGAGTTCTCTGGATGGCACAAAAGTATGACTTTTAAAGTCCATTCACTGCATTGTTTTCTTTGTTAGAGAAAATTTATTTAGTTGGCCTGCACACTAATGGTGTATCATGTCTAGAATATATTGATAGTGATCAGCATGTATCAGTAACCCAGCATTATGCATCCAAATAATTGTTTGAACATCACCCCTAGGATTGACAATGACTAAAAAATTAGCTTTCCTTTTGATAGTGAATCTCTTAAATTCAGTCACAAGGAATGACTGTTGAAGAGTTGATTATCGATGATGCAGCTTCTAAGTATAATTGTAATTTATCATTAGTCCATGCTGATTCTATCCTTTCATAATTATACCTTTGTTATTTGGCAATGTTATACTTTATATTTCCTTCTATATTTTATTTATTTTATGGTGTTGATGATTTCCCATCTCTCCATGATACTGCTTCACTTCTGAAACATTACAAATGACAATCCAATTGTGAACACATTGATGATCAAGTTCTATTGGTCAATATACAAAATGACCATATATACCCTTTCATTCCCTACCATTACAATATATATATATTAATAATTTTTAACAGATGTTATTGTTGAAATATTTTAGTGCGTAGAAATATGTTGTATTTTCATATTAGAAAATCACAATCAGAAATTAATAAGCAGTAATCAAAGAAAATAATAAACTGTAAACCCTTCTGAATGCAAAAAAAGCATTTAGTTTCATTGATTACTGTTTATTAGCATCTGAGGGTGATTTTTTTCTAATATGAAAATATAAGATATTTCTATATATCAAAATATTTCAATATATATATATATAGACAGATAAGTTCAGTCTCCATAGTATCCTAATTTAATGTTTACAATTATTAACTTCAGTTTGATTCAATATTAAACACAAGTTCACTAAAAGCAATAGTACAGTTGCAGTAGAATAGTGAATATTCTTTTTTATATATTTGAAACCTAACTTCTCATTCACTAAAAATTATCATCAGAATTGAAAGATAACTTATTACATAAAATGATTTTTCTTTAATTGTAACCTGTTAAGTTTCTTACCTGTCTTAAATGTCTCAGCAAAAAGAGAAAAGAAAATGTGAAACTGACATTATATCCAATAAATCTATGATGCAAGCAAATCAAAACAAATAAACAAAAATAAAAATCCTTTACATTTTTATCTCTTATGTTTTTCTTTTTAATATTATCTTTTGTTCAAAAAAAATATAAAGAAGTTAATATTTCAGAACTGTTTTTAGCACTATTTCTAATTAATTAAATTTGCTTGTTTATTAAGAAATTTTTCAAAAGAGATATTCAAAATAAAACTAACAAAAAGAAAAATATTTTTCTTTTTGTAATTTCCTATATCTTTTAATTGTATAACTTAAATGACATTTGCTAAATTTTTATTAAAAATTCTTTTTTACAAAGAAAATGCCCATTTAGTTTTGATAAAGTAAAATTTATGGGTTTAATAAAATCAATGTACCATAATGTACTCTTACAATATATATACACAACAATAATTAACTTCAGTTTGATTATTCAAACAAGTTCATCAAAAGCAATATCAAGTCTTCTTCCTTGTCCAATCTATACTGTCATCAATGTTGACAGGAATATGCTTATTAACATCAAAAGTGTAAGTGGATCTATTCTATTATTGATTTATTACCACTAATGTTATTTATTCATAGCTTTAGGTAAATTATTTACTTTAATTGTATATACACTGAGCTATGCAAATTTAATATGTATTAACATAATATTTAAAATAGTACAATATTGTTCCAGTCTCAATATTTATGCATATATGGTGTAAAATAAATTATTTTCATAAATGACAATGATGCATACAGTAAAAAAATAAAATTATACTTAGGGTTTTTTAAAGATAATATTGGTCAAAATATAAAATATCCCACAGATGGGGGATGACATTTAATAGCGCTACTTCAACATTTTATCTATATTATAATTGTTTGTTTTACTATTTTTAAATGACTTTATATATTGCAATTTTTTTACCCAATCAGTAAGTTTCCATGAGCATGAACAGTTTGAGAAACTTTCAAATGAGTGAACACAAATTTCAAATAAAGACCATAAAAACTCATATAACAGTAGTAATAAATTCTATTGTTACACTACGTTCAACATATCAAATAAGAGTGATAGCCATTCTATCCACTTTTAACATGTTGTATAAGGGTGTAAACACAAACATGTGACCAATGATGTGAAAAAGATGCATGAGCCCAAAGATGCACATTTTGTTCTGAACTAGCACTCATCAGTTGGCCAAAATCGCAATCTTTTATACATATCCCTACCATTTTTCAGTTTATAGCCAATTACTACAGTTTAATTAATAACTGTCAAACTTACTGTCCTCACAACTTTGATACAAACCATTCAATGGAATTAAATTAATAATTTTTATTAGTATTCATTAGAGATTATCCACTTATTGAATAATATTTCAGTAGTGTAATTTTTACTGCACCATTCTTATGCAAGATAGGGATTGGTTTCTATTCACTTTCAACAATCTATGGTACATCTTGAGAATCACACATCTTTGATCATATAATTATGATTACATCCATGCATAAGGTGTAAAAGTGAATAGAGACCAGTCCCTGGGTAAGAATGGTGTAGTAAAAATTAAACAACAGCAATATTATTAAGTGGATAATTTTTAGTCTAATAAATAACTAATAAAAAAATATTAATATAATTCCATTGAGTGATTTGTATCCAAGTTACGAGTGCAGTAAATTTTATACTTATCTTTTAAACTGTAACTGGCTATTTATATATACTGCAAAATGATGTATGTGTAAAAGATTGTGATCTGGGCCAACTGATGAGTGCTGATGCAGCAGAAATGTGATTCTTGAGCATCACGCATATTTTTCATGTCTTTGGTCATATAGTTATCATCTCCACTAGGTCTTAAACGTGGATAGAAATATCTACTTTGCGTGAGACAGGTGTAGTGAAATTACATTACAGAAATATTATTCATTATATCCTCAATATTCCACTTTATATTGAAAATCTTATCCTAATCAATGTTTCTTAAATTCTTTATTAGAATAATCTCATTAGTTCAACTATTCAAAATCACACATTTTAAAATAATGTACTTAATATTTTTCATTGTGCATAGGAATACCTTTAATTAATTTCCAAAAATTGGATTCTTTTCACAAACAACTATGATTCAGAAAAACATCATCAAAAATAACAAATGAAAATATAAGCAAGTATAGCGATTACAGTCTTACAGCTATTATAATTTATATTTTGACAATTAAACTCAATTTTTATCTAAGAAAATTGACAATAAAAATGTTCTCAGGTATATATATATATGTACATCTGTATGTCAATAAACATCACATGATCACCATTTATCTAGGTGCAGTGCTCTCAGATCCAAGGCTCCTCACTGATGAAGGCCACAAGCCAGAAACTAGTCTGGGGATATTGGATGAGTAGGTACTAAATGGGATTTTATGCACAGGTCTTAGTGGCAATGCGTATAGAGAGTTTTGCTTGTTTTTACATCTGTATGTGCGTATGTACAATTTATTTATTAATAAGGATGTGATGTCTATATATACTTTTTGCTTGGATATATTAAGTTTATTAGAAGAAAATTTGCCTAATGAAAATTTATATATATAAAAAAAAAAAACAACTCATGAGTATATTTCAAAAATTGCAGTTGTTTTCTATTGTAACCTTACTGTCATTGGTGGGCCTAGAATGGGTTATCCCTCAATATATAATTTCAATGTTGCAATGAATGAATTTTTTAATGAGTAACCCATTGAAACCAATTAATTTGATAAAGAAGATCCTATTATACATATCTAAAAAAAAGTATATATCTATTTAGGGTGCTATCTTCCTTCACTTATATAAAAAAAACTTCCATTTATTATCTCAATCAAAACTTAATCAAGGAGTATGAGAATGCAGACATGATAAAAAAATAATTCAATTTGTGAATCAACAAAGGTACAATGCCAAGAAATAATAGTAATAATGAAAAAAAAAAACATACTTTTATAAGAGTTTGTTATTAATAATTATAATTATGAAAATATAAATATCAAAATTAAAGTTCTTAGAATCTCTCATCTACATTACAAAGATTACATTTGAAAATTTAAGGTAAATGTTTTACAATCCAGATATTTTTAAAAGATCCTATTAAGTGATTAGAACAATACTTTGTTACAAGTTTATATTTGAAGCCAATTATCATCACATGATCATTTCTTATGCTTGTTTATAACTGTTATTAAAACAGGCAAAAACTCTCTATATGTATTGCCATTCAGTGCAAGCTCTCAGATCCAAGGATCCTCACTGATGAAGGCCACAAGCCAGAATATAGTCTGGGGATATTGGATGAGTAGGCACTAGACGGGGATTTTATGCACAAGCCTTCTGGCATCCATTGATTACTCTGGCTTGCACTAAGTGGCAATACATATAGAGAATTTTTGCCTGTTTTAAGTTTATATTTAAATAGTTTTCAATTATATATAATAAGTATATGTCAATATTGTATATGAATGAGCTAATCGTAAAATTAATAATGTTAAGCTATAAAAATTTGACCATGTCAGCAGGATTTAATTATTTAATAGTGCTCCTAAATACTTCCAAATACTATACATAAAAACTTCCAGGGATGTCAGTAGCAAAGATAAAATATAGTAGTTATGAAGTGGACTCATTGGAATCAGGTAAAACTTTCTCTAAAGCCTTAACAAAACTGAGCAGGTCAAACTACTAATGTTCATTCTATATATTTCTGCCATTGCAGTTGTATTTATTATCTGATTGTTCATATAGAAAATAAACATGTGCAGGTTGTTCTCCAATGCACATCAGTCACATTATTGAATTTATTGGCATTTTACCTGCGAGTCCAAAAAACAGTATATTTTTTCTTCTCAGAACTGTAATATTAATTGAGTTATCATAAAGGTAGGATAGATATATGAATGATAACTTTTTATAGATATTTACAATCAAGTCAGACAAAATAAAATTATGACCCTTAAGTGCCAAGAGGTTGCAAAGTTATCACTCAAGACAGCAGTTAGCAGTCAAAAATGAAAAATATGAAGAATTCTCTGATTATATGCAATCTTTTATTTAGATATCAACAACAGCAGATAATTTGTATGAATTGGAAGAATTGTATAATAGAAATAGGACCTTATTAGACTGCAAAATTAGAAGCTAAAGAGACAATTTAAAAAGTTGACTTGGACAAACTCTTTAGTGTCACCAGTACAAGCCATAGTAATCAATGGTTGCAAGATTGAGATGGAGTGCTCCCAAATGGAAGTCTCCTCACTGATGAAAGCCACAAGTTAGAAACTAGTCTGGGGATATTAGATGAGTAGACTCTAGATAGGAATTTTATGCACAATCCTTCTTGCATCCATTGATTACTAGAGCTCGCACTGATTGCACTACTGTATGGAGAGTCTCGCTTCTGTGCTAACAGCTTGTGTAAGCATAGCAAATGATGATCATGTGATGTTTAGTGCATAAATATTGAAAGCACAAGTGTGACTTATTATAAATAAAAAAGTCAAAACTAACATTGTAGAGATTAATAATTTATCCAGATTACTTATTCACCTTAATGGAAAATACTTAATGCAGACAATTCAGACTTATGTGCTAGTAAGGTTCCATTGTTATGAAGAAGTAAAGGAATTTTATATGCATGTACAAAATGCTTTTAGCCAGATCAAATATTTTAAAATTGCCATGAGACTTTAATACTAGAATTATGAAACAACTGAATGATGAAAGTATTATGACTGAATTTGATTATGATTACAGAAATAAGGAAGGACCTAAGCCTGTGGAATTCACAGGAAAAAAAAAAGAATAATGTTATCAATTCTTTGAGAAAAATGCTAAATAGAAATTAATATGGAAGCATATCAATAAAGGTATAGTTGAATTGGATTATATTTTGACTAATAAAAAATATGTATTTCAATATTGTAATATTTTTAATAAATTCAACATAGGAAATGATCATCAATTACCGAGATGTATAACTGATATGTGTCAATGCAAAACTAGGTATAAAAACTACTAAAAGCAGATAGTTAATATTCTTAAACCACCCTAATGAATTTAATTTAGAATTTGAAAGATCATTTCAAAATATTATCAGATTTGTTAGTAGTTCAGAATGAACAGAAATTAATAAAGTTAATTAATATTCTATTAAGAACAAAAATAGCTGGTATAGAAAATCTGCAATTTATCAATAAATTTTATACTACAATAAGACAATGCATGCTAAAAAGAAGTAATACAAAAAACTTTTAAATATGAAATATTAACGCAAGGAAAGATAGAGAAGAGAATTCTCTGAAGTATAAAATAATACCTATTGGAAAGAAAATTGTCCAGCAACAAGAATTACAAGATTATTAAAAAAAACTGTCCTCATGAAATGTGTAAAAAGTTCTACAAAAATGTATATACTAATAAAGAATGAGAAAACAAAGAATTCTCTACAAATATTATAATTTTTGAATTGCCAAATATTTTAAATGAAGAGATAAAATATGCAATCAAATCTATCAAGAATGGATAACATCCAGGAAATGATGGAATTGTTTTCAAATTTTAAAAGAGGCAAGTGAAGAAATAAAAAAAAAAAATGTTGACAAAATTAGATATTAAATGTTTAAATGAAAAAGATGCACCCAATGATTGGAAAAATGCAAAGTTGAGAAAGAATATATCAGAAATTACAACTATCAATTTTTTATCAGTTCCAACCAAAATCTTTATTAAAATAATTACAAATCAGCATTTATTTTTATAGCGTCTGTATACAATTGTAATTACATTCATATCGGCCTTTCAAGCCAAATTGTGCAAACGCTTTTGCGAGTGTTAAATAATAAATGAATACCGTCTGACCAATACAAGATATAGAATTTATGCAGGAATAAAAGGAATCCTCTTATTCCTACGACTCAAATATTTATATATGAGCAAATCTGAAGTACTGGCACAGAAGGTGTCATTCATTCATACGATATATATAGTAATTTAAAGTGACTGTTCTATAGTCACACCTTCTGTGCCAGTACTTCAGATTTGCTCATATATAAATATTTGAGTCGTAGGAATAAGAGGATTCCTTTTATTCCTGCATAAATTCTATATCTTGTATTGGTCAGACAGTATTCATTTATTATTTAACACTCGCAAAAGCGTTTGCACAATTTGGCTTGAAAGGCCGATATGAATGTAATTACAATTGTATACAGACGCTATAAAAATAAATGCTGATTTATATATATGATTAAGTTTCAGTGGGAATGACGTTCAGTAAATTCTAGTAAATTTCATCGGCGTCATTCATTCATACTTTATATATAGTAATTTAAAGTGACTGTTCTATAGTCACACCTTCTGTGCCAGTACTTCAGATTTGCTCATATATAAATATTTGAGTCGTAGGAATAAGAGGATTCCTTTTATTCCTGCATAAATTCTATATCTTGTATTGGTCAGACGGTATTCATTTATTATTTAACACTCGCAAAAGCATTTGCATAATTTGGCTTGAAAGGCCGATATGAATGTAATTAAAATAATTACAATTAATTTACAGTAAATTTGAATTCTAAATAATTAAAGAACAAGTTAGATTTAAAAATAGTTTTAGCATAGTGAATCATATCCAAACATTAACAAAAGAAAGAGCCAATGAATGATGGTTTGGATTTGTAGATTATGAATAAACATTCGATTCTATATGCAATTTCATGGTGATTAAAGCTTCGAATCATCAAGATATAAACCCAGAATATTATATTTTGAAGAATATTTATTAAAATGCAACAACAGTGATTAAATCATATTGTGATACTAAGATTAATATTGAAAAAAAGGGTGATTCCATATCTCCAAAACATTTTACAGCAGTTAAATCAAAAAGTATTTTGTTGATTAAAATGGCAAGCCAAGGGAATAAAAATACATAGAGAATTCATCTAGATTTTTCAGATGATGTGATGCTTTTCAAATAATGCTTCAGAACTTGAGAAAATGTCGCAAATGTTATCAGATGAAAGTCAAAAAACTGAATCAAAGATAAATGCTAAAAAAACTAATGTTCAATGGATTTACTCAGAAGAAAATAAAAATCAATAATCATAAATTAGAAAACATTAACAGTTATAAATACTTTGGTCATATATTAATACAGATAGAAACATAATAGATAATAAAAAATCATAAAATTAGACTTGGATGGAGTGCTTGTAGTGAAAATAATTTAATATTAAAATGAAATATAACCATATGTTTCAAAGGAAGATTTGCAGTGCATTAATTTTATCATTTCTTATTAATGGATCTGAACTGGAATACTTAACATATGAGTAATGCAGAGACTACAGATTACTTATCAAAGTATGAATAACAATAAAAGATTGAAATGAAAAAATATGAATGAGAGAACAAGCAGATATCACTAATATTACTGAAAGAATTAAGGCACTGAAATGGAACTAAACTGGATATATTGCTAGAAAATGTAGTTGATAACAGATAGACAGTTGAAGTTCTAGATTGGATCCCAAGAGATTGTAGTACACCTAGAAAGTGATCTTATGTGGCATAGATAGTTAAAATAATGTTTGGTGGTATAATATGGAAAAGAGGATATGAATCAACAAAACTAGATTAAACTTCGTCTTTATCTTACAATGAACAGATATTTAAAAATTTTGATAATGAATAAAATTAGCATAAATTTTGCAATACTTAAAAAGCTATAGGTAGTTCGCATAGACATAAAGATAATATATAATATATTATTATATATGAGGCATTTCTCATAAGCAACAGATACAATGAAGAGAAAATGTACTACTATTCATTAGAGTACATTTTTAAATATACCTATGTATAATTTCACATTTATGGGATTATTTCTTTTGCTTTTTTGAATATAGCAATTCTCTTTGTCAAGGGTAACCAGCATCAAAAGCAGATACTGAATGTATTTAATTTTCACAATATTTGCTCAAAGTAAAATAGAGGTATTAGTATTGACTTTAATTTATTGCCACAATGAAAAAAAATTCAGACAAATAAATCCGAGAAATGCTCTTTTACTTTGAAAATGACAGAATTTCCCTCTCAAGTATTTGATTTTGCAAGGATTGTTTACTTTTCATAATGTGTAAAAAGAAATAAATGAAATTAAAGGGGTGGCAACATGTATTTAATATTTAAAACAGGCAAAAACTCTCCATATAGTAGTGCCACCTTGTGCTAACCTGAGTAATCAATGGATGCCAGAAGGCTTGTGGCCTTCATCAGTGAGGAGCCTCTGGCATCCATTGATTACTCTGGTTAGCACAAGGTGGCACTACTATATGGAGAGTTTTTGCCTGTTTCCTAACACTTATGTGCTAGCATGAGATGGTGATCATGTGATGTTTATTGTTTTATTTAATATTTAACAGTACTTCAAGTAATTTTAAATTTAAATAGTGAATATGTATTTAAATATTTGGATACATTCAATTGTTTTTTAACTCTTTATCTTGTTCATTTTGGACTTTAATGTCAATTGCATTGAACTAGTGGTGCTTAAATTTAAGAAAAAAAAACGTTGCTTAAATTGATGAGAAGAGGTAGTTTTCGAAGATAGTTGCTACTACAAAATGCTTACTTGTGAAGATTGTTACAATTTTTTCAGCATTTGGCAAGGTAAATAATGAAATTAAAATTGTAGTAGGCACAATTTTGAAGACTTTAACACCGTTTTAATTTAAATTAAAAGAGGTAATTGTTAACTTGTCCAACACTTTCCAATTAAATATTTAAAGCAGTGAAATTGATGCGTTTATAGTCACATAAGTTAATGAAGTAAGAACAAGCATGCACAACAAAGCGGAAAAAAAATATCAGAAATCATTTCGGTTAGCAAAATCTTACCCTAAAAGGCAGCAAGAGATACACTTATTTGGGCACTATTTTTTAGTTAGTAGTCTTTTTTTTTTCTCATGTGTCATAGCATCTGCCGGAAAACGAACCCGCTAACCCGGGACAACTGCTTGTTAGACAGCTCTCGACCACCAACGCTTGACAGTTAGTAGTCATTAATCCTTATTATATCAGCATTTTGTACTTTAAATAATGGAATGATTTTTATATAAAACCGATTCTATATACTTTTTTTTTCGGAGGCAATTTTATATTACATGTTTTTTTAAAATATTGTAATTAAAAATGATTTTTTTAGGGCAAAACATTACTAGAAATAACTCGCTCTTTTTGCGATCTATAATTCGATAAGGCTACCGCACACCAATATTTCTTACATTACTTTTAAAGATTTTATCTTCATTTTCAATTTTATTCTTTTGCCCAAACTAATTTCCATCCAAATATTTAAAATGCTGCATATATATTATTACGTGATTAGTAAGTTAGGCGTGATTGCTTGACATCATATCAATTATAATTATTTGAATATAAATAAATTACATATGGTTTCATGTAATTCTAAAATATATTTGAAGGACTACAGATACATAGTCATCATAGCTATTATTATTATATACATGTAGTTTAATTGTAAAATTAAAATGTTTACTCAGAAAAAGCAATACATATTATATGAGCAAAATGTATATAAAGTTATAGAAGAATCTCACCTCCAAACGTACTTTTTTAAGGGGAAAATGGTGGTAATCAACATTATTTTTGCAGCGTCACCTATTGGGATTATCAAATTTTCAAAGAAATTAACGTAATTGTTGTGTCTTTAATAAATAAAGCAATAGAGTAGCGCGCACCAACAGAGAAAGATGTGTGGATTGAAAAAAAAAAAAAATACTAACCTTAATTGACCAATAAACGAATTGTTATGCTTAGCCTTAGACTGACTTGTTTGAATATTACATAACATTTTTAACAACTGACTATAAATTTATTTATATATACTCTACAGATGTCTCAAGATTTTTTTTTTTAATTTAAGCTTTTTAAAAATCTAAGCAGTTATGAATGAATGAAATGTTTAAATATTTTTCGTTTCTTTTTTACAAAATATAAATGTTATAACCGTCGGCAGGGCCGGAGAAAGAATCGTCAGCATCCTTATGCAAAACAGTAATCCCCTCCCCCATCTCTCTCAAAAAAAGTTTCAAGGTTTTATTAAAGATATCAATGAAAAAAAAAACGACTATTACATAATTTAAATACAATTATATTATATAAAAACAAGCAGAACTCTCCATACAGTAGTGTCTGCCCCTCAGTACAAGCCAGAGTAATCAATGGATGCCAGAAGGCTTGTGCATCAAATCCCTATCTTGTGCCTTCTCATCCAATATCCCCAGACTAGTTTCTAGCTTGTGGCTTTCATCAGTGAGTTGGCTTGCACTGAGTGGCACTACTGTATGGAGAGTTTTGCCTGTTTTAATAACAGTTATGAGCAAGCATAAGAAATAGTGATCATGTCATGTTTAGTGGTTTGATACCAATCCTGCCTAATAGGATAGTAGTGGCTATGGTTATTAAAGAACCAATAACACCAAAATTTATGGGTACTGAACTGAGTTCAGATTTACATGACTATATAAGCTAATGAACTTGGATTGAAAATATTATTGGGTTTTCATTTTATTCTCATAGTTTTGTAGTTATGTAGAGATAAAAGGTGGCTGCTGGAGGGTTGCATTAGATCCTAATATCTAAATGCTGTGCTCTCAAATCCAAGGCTTCTCACTGATGAAGGCCATAAGCCAGAAACTAGTTTGGGAATATTGGATGAGTAGCAACTAGATAGGGATTTTATGCACAAGCCTTCTGGCATCCACTGATAATTCTGTCTTGCTTAGAGTGGCACTACTGTATGGAGAGAGTTTTGCCTATTTTATTTATTTGTTGTATACTGTATAGAAAAATCATTTCAGACCAAAAAAATATTATGTTGGCAAAATACTATTAAAAATATACTATTAATACATGAAAAAAAAATCTCACAGAGAAGATATAGTAAATAGCTTTGGATGAAAGAAAAGTAAAAATAGGAATACAGATGCATAATCAAATAAATGTGAATAAAATTGGGATAATCACGCGGGGCGAGGGTATTAACAATGAAATCAAAATTATATTGGATTTTAAAGATAAGTAATTAATTTTAAGAATAGCCGATAAATGTTTATTACAAAAAAGATAAATTAATCGAAATTTTAAAAATCAATTTAATGTAAAAAAAAGAAAAAAGTGAGAGGGGCGCGGGGGAGAGAATTGCAAAGAAAAATATATGAAGATAAATGCAAAATCTAAAGATCGAGAAAGTAAAAGAAATATGAATTTTGAATGATTTCATTTGTTTATAATGTTTAGCTTTTTAGAGCATAAACCTTAAAAACTCTTGGAACATCTGAATATATAAATAAACTTATGGTCAGTTGCTAAAAATGTTATGCACTACATAAATACGCTAACCAATTCGTTTATTGGTCTTAAGATTAATGTTTTTACTTTAAATTCAATGCATGCATCTTCTTTATTTAATGCGTGCTACTCTATTATTTAGTATCACCACACATCTAAAGTACAATTATAGCATTAATTTCACTTCTTTGGAACATCCCAGTAGATGGAGCTGCAAAAAAGGAATATTGGTACAAAAAGGAAAAACGCTATTTTTCATGTAAAAAAAAAAGTAAGTGGAATGTAAGTTTCTTTTAAACTTTTACATATATTTTACATGTATAATATTTATTATGTTTATGTTGGATCTGTGAATATATAAGTGAACGATGTATAATTGAATTAACTGTATTGCTTTTGCTGAGTGAACATTTAAATTTTACGATTAATGATCCAAATATTTCTAGCTGAAATCCTGATAAGCTATCATATCTAGCTTAATAATAACAATATCTATGGCATTTTAAACATTTGACAAGCAATTAGTTCGGGCAAAATATAAAACTGAAACTAATTTCTTTAAAAATAGCATAAGGAAAAAGATTTTCTGTGTAGTTTTGTGATATCGAATAACAAGCCTTAGCATATCGTACCTCAGAAATAAATGCATTATTTACCTGAAGTTCGGACTATTTCTTATAAAATTTATATTTTTTAAATATCGTATCTAATTTAATAAGTATTTAATATCTATGGCAGTATTTTACATATTTGACGATAAATTTACTTTGGGCAAAAAATAAAATGAGCCAATTTTTTAAATATGTATAGTTTTGCCTTAGAATTTCGAATAACCAGCCTTAGCGGAACATAGATCAAAATAAAAGCATCATTCCAAATTAACTTTTTGCCTGAAGAAATATTTTATATTTACAATATTTTTAAAATAATAGAAACAGTGTACCACCCTAGCAGAAATCCAAATAAAATAGTTTAAACACAGCCATAGCTATATTTTTTCAGCCATGCGCCCCCTTTATTAAATAAAGAAAAGCTTGAATTTTGTAGCCCATTCAAAAGGAAATCTTTTGAATATATACTGCATTGATGTTATAGATGTGGAAATTTAAACAAGAAGTATGAAATTAGTAAGCAAAGATCTTAAATTGCAAATAAACATGTTTAATTTTAAATATATTTAGAAAGAGAATGCAATAATCATTTTTGCTCCCCAAATACTAATATAATAAATAAAAATAATGCATAAAGCTAGCTGAAATTTATATAAAATATTTTAAACATCCCATAGATATTCTTTCAACTATACTTCCCCTCTTTCAAACTCCTAATTTAAGTTAACTTGAATTTCAATATATATAAAATCATTGCAATACTGTATATATATTCAAGAGAATTCATTTCGAATGCGATATAAACTCAAGCTTTTCTTTATTTAGAGCGAAAGTGTAACTGAAAGAATATAACTATGGGATGTTTTATATAATTTTCAGCTATCTTTATGCATTGCTTCAATTTATTATATTAGCGTTTGGGGAGTAAAAAATAACAAAAGAATATAGCTTTGGGGCATTTAAAATATTTTATATAGATTTCAGTTAGCATTATGCATTGTTTCTATTTATTAATGTTTGAAGGAGTAAAATGACTATTTTATAGTCTTTCTAACTATACTTAAAATTAAAAATTTTGTTTATTTGCAGTTTAGTATCTTTGCTTACTTAATTTCACTCTACAAAACATCACATGATCCCCATTTTCTATGCTTATAGGAGCTGTTATTAGCAGTAGCAAATTCCATACAATAGTGCCAACCAGTGCAAGCCTTAGTAATCAATGGATACAGGAGTTTGTTCATAAAATCCCTATTTAGTATCTACTTATTTCATATTCCTAGACTAGTTTCTAGCTTGTAGCTTTCATTAGTGAGAAGCTTTGGATCTGAGAGCTTTGCACCTAGATCTAGGATCCAAAGGTCCTCACTGATGAAAATCATAAGCTTGAAACTAGACTGGGAATATTGGATGTGTAGGCACTAAATGAGGATTTTATGCATATATCTTCCTGCATCTATTGATTACTAAGGCTTGCACTGGATGGCATTACTGCATGGACAGTTTACTCTTGTTAATTTTACCCTCTTTGTTTAAATTACCTTGAATTTCAATATATATTATTACAGTATACATTCAAGAGAATTTCTTTTGATGAATGGACTACAAATGTAGGCTTTTCTTTATTTAAAAGGAGAATGTGATTGAAAAAATATAGTTTTGGACCATTTAAAATGATGTATCCTAAAATTGTCCCAGAAAAAAAAAAGACTATATAGAATTGGTTTTATATAACTAATTCCATTCCATTATTACAAATGCAAAATACTGGTATAATAAGAATTAGTGCATAAATAATAGTATTTTTCACTTCTTTATCATTATAAATTCAGATTATGTCTTCCACCACCGCATGCACTTGTTTATATTTCGTTAAGTTAATTAAAATGTGATTTGTCCTATCTACATGCACTCTAATAGGTTGTGGCTTTTACTCATGCCTGTAATATCTAAGCTACTTTATAATATATCTTGAGGCACTTAGTTAAAAGCTGACAAAATATTCAATGCACAATTGTGTTTACTAAGTTATATATAAGCATCAATTTAAATATAGAATTCATATTTTACTGCTTTAGTTATATATATATGTTGGAGTGGTGCTAAATCTTTAAAGTGCTATAGCAATTTTTGCCAAATACTGAGATCATCCCAATAATCCTCACAGTAAGTGTATTTTGAACTAACATCCTTTTCATCTGTCTTGAAATTAAGCAACATCGTTTTTTATTTAAGTACCACCAATTCAATGAAATTGATGTTAATGTTAAAACTGCACAGTGTAGAGTGATGTAAGACTTTCTGAAAAACTTTATGCACAGCAATAATTATCTAAAAAATTAAATAAACAATTACTGGAACTATTTTAAATTTCAAATGAAATGAAGCATTGTTTAATCTTAAAAGCACTGTTTACCATATTTTTCATCTTGTCATCAAAAATGGAAATTAATGAAATCCATTATGCTATTCTTTCATATAAATTATAGTAAATAATAAAAATCATATACAACTTCTATATAAATATATATATATATATTGTAATGATGTTGTAGTATCACTTTGGGAAATACATATAATGATTACATAGAGAAGATCGGAAATTTAATTTATTTTTACTTTTAAACTTATAAATTGTACTAATGGTCAGACCGGACATTAATTATCATAAATCTTATAGACTGCAGCCACATTTCAAGACCATTAAACCCTCTCTTAATTAACAAAATGGAAACCCACTCTTAATTAAAAAAATGGAAATCTTCCATGAATCTAAAATTTATACTAGGTTTGAACCAGGGTGCCATCCTGAACTCCAAGAAATTCATAGAAGGAATTTGAATACCCTTCAGCATTAATGAAGCTATACCAAGACTAGCTTGGTTGGGTACAAAGTTCTATCTCACTGGCTATCTCAATTTGACTTATCTTAAATAAACATGTTATATGAACAATTTATTCCCCTTACAGTAAATAGTTCCCTTAATTTAAATAATGAGAATTTATGAGAAAAGTGAATGGAGTCTAAATTAACAACAGCAAATATTTATTACACAATAATAAACTTTTCAACTAATTAAGTTCATACAAATATATAGTAGGTATTGCTATATAAATAATAACTTATTGCTATACAAATAATATAATTAATGATAACTTATTATGAATATTTACTCAAATTTGACATATATAAAAAATTAAAATACATAGATAAGTAATTATAATGCTTACCACATTTTAGGTGATCACCTTTTGGTTTTCAAAAAGTTTTTGGTTAAAAATCTTTTTCATTAAGTTTAATATTTTCGATCTTTTATGATTTTCTTCATTTGTAATACAGAGTCTAATCTGGTAGATTTCTCTATTCCTCTTGAGAGAAATTAAAGTTTTATGCCTGGCTGGTTTAAATCTATAGAAATGGATTTAGGCTTTGTTCATCTCTATGGGTGCACATACTCCATGAGAAAGCTTCCATTAGGAATGTATTTGTGCAAGCATAATATTTAGTGAAAGACAAACACAACTCAGAAAATGGCAGTTTAAGTTCGGTCATATTTCAGGCTTGAATAGAGGCTCTGGACAATTTAATAGGAACTATACTGTATCCAGACAAATAGGTGCACACCCAGGAATTTTTCTTTCCATATCAATCAACATCTGCTCTATATTATTAGAAAAACTGTCTCACTATCCTAGTAATTTGATTCTTGGATAGTAGACTGACTGTTACAGCCCTGAGTTTAGCCACTTGTCTAAAAAAAAAATCGAGTGAACAGTTCTCCAGACTACTATTTTTCTTTGTAATTCAAACCTAAATCGAAAACTTTGCGTGTGAAAATATATTTGTAAAATAATATAGGCGCTATTGCACCTGACCGCAAAGCTACTTTTTCACTTAAAAATAAAATATATTATTCTGCAGAGAAAGGAACGATATAAAAAGAAAAGTTAAGGAGGCCTGCTTCATTGTGATGGATTGCAATGCCATCAACCGCAAGGACACATGCTTCACGATCTGAAAGAAATGGAGTAATTAGCCTTTGAACTTTGCATAATTTGCATATAATTACTTCACTCAGAGATATGAAGATGAGAGCACGTCTCTTGAAAGTGTTTGCAGAGTAATATATTTTATTTTTAAGTGAGAAAATAGCTTTGTGGTCAGGTGCAATAGTGCCTATATTATTTTACAAAACTATTTTTCTTGAAATACTTGTTTAATATTTTCCTGGTTGTCCTCGCTTCAGTTACTTGATAATAAAACGTTTTGTACTCGCTAAAATTTTTCAATTTCCAATAATTATTACTCAATTACTATACAAAAATGATCATAAATTAAGTTTTTAGACCATTGTAATATTTTCTCGAAGTAATCACCCAATGTTTGGGATCGCACCCATCATCGAAAACTTTGAAGACTCACTTGATTAGCCTGATATCTTTTGATTTTTTTTTTTTTTTAAATTAAAATATTAAAAATAAATACTATATATGGGAATTTTAAAGCTGTAAAAAAAAGGGTTTGCAAAATTTCTCAGTAGAGGGCGAAAAACACAATTTCTTGAATTCTAGCTCAGAAAGTTTCATAATTAAAAAAGCAAAGGTTAATTGCAAAAAAAAAAAAAAAAACCAGTACACTTTAATTACACATTGATTTGAATATTACTGTACTTTGATTTTAGAGAGCTAAAGAGAGAAGGGATAAAAAAAATTTAATTAAAAAAAACAACAAACAGTATTCTTTAACAAAATGGTAAATCCTTATCTTTTCCTTTTGTTTTGAAAAATTAATAACCATTACTTAAATTTACCTTATATATCTCTCATTACCTTTTTTTAAAAATTAAAATTGGTAGATAAATGAAATTGAAGAGAGAGAAAAAAATTATATTTTTATAACTTTTTCTTCTACAACTATCTTTAACAAACTCAGTATTCATCTTCTTATTAAAAATATTTGGCATTTTCATATTGTCACTTAAGGAATGAAAATCTTGAAATAAATTAGTACTTGTTATTATAAAAAAAATATGAAAGAAATAATGGTATTTGCATATTAGACCTGCTCTGACATTTCATATATATATCAGTCTGCCGATAAGTAAATAAAAACAGGTAGTTGTGAGTTTTTAATATGGCATTCTGCCATCACAAACACATACAGCAATTCCCAAATTTTACTCAAAAATTAAAATACTACATATATTAAATCTGACAGGAAATGCCACAGCAGGTCTAATACATAAATGCCAAAATAATTCTTTTCATCTATCTCTTAATAAGCTTTTAATGTCTGACAAATTCTGATTTCTTGCTTTTAATTGTATTTACGCATGTATCATCATTTATAAAAATATTCTTGTCACTATTAAAATATAATTCTTAAATGTTTAAACTAGAACAACTTTGTATTGGTTTAAGATTAAATTAAGAACTAAACTATTATGTTTACTTTTATATGAACATTACTCAATATATGATTATTGGAATAAACCCTCTCTTTCTCAAGTTTTTAGTGACAATGAGTCAAGAATAATATAAATCTGCTTACTCTTTAAGCTTTTAATATTAATAAGAATTCCACTGCAAATATTGTTGAAAGTGAAAAATGAACTTGATCAATATATCAGCCAGGTGAAAATATGGCAATAACAATTACACAAGGATGAAGATTGAATATCATTTTTAATGTTTTAATACCACACTGGAGGTAATATTGTAAGCTCAATATACTGTATGTGTAATTAATTGAGAAATTCATTTTCCCTTTACTATGTACATATGAAGACTGAATTTATCTGTGTATTTATATATGTATAGATTATCATAACTTTATTTTTGTTTAAACTGTGTTATTGAACACTAATAAATAATACCTGCTATAGGTTTGAAAAAATAATGGGAATAGTAAATTATACATTTACATTTCATTAATATCTTTTTTTTTGTATTTTTATATCTTTATTTTATCAAAATATATATATGTTTTTAGAAAAAAAATCAGATAATGGAGATGAAACTTATTGTTGCTCTTGATATTCCAAATATAAATATTTATTTTTCTGAAATTAGTCACAAAACAAATGATGTCTCATGTGGAACCCAATTTAAAAAATACAGACTTAGATAACTTTGAATATTAATAATACAGACTCCATTGTTTAAAAATAAAATTTGTATGGATAGTTTTGTAGAAATAAATTTTTGATAGTCAATATGTTTATTAATATTTTATGAGTTAAGGTTGCATTTATTTTGTTTATAATTTGTAAGACTGTATGTAATTGTCAAATGGTTTTGATGCAAATCAATAATAAGCTCATACCATATAGCAATTCCTGATATGATTATAAAAGAGCAGTGTTAATAATTAGAAATTTGATTTGTTTTATTAAAAAAAAGGTAAATATATCATCTGATTAAAGTGTTACTTACTTGAAGTATATTTTAATGAAAATTGTAATTCATATTTTATGCTTCAATAGTAAAATATCTTTATTTTTCATCTATGACATATTATACGTGTAAACTAATTTGATTAATTTTTTTCTCTCTGTTTTGTATAGGTGCACGATGCTGGAAAAAATGTTTCATTATTATTTTTAAGAATAAATAATATTTGACGAAGGATATACCATTGATTATTTATATTCCAAATATTAAGAAATTGATTAATGAATTATAAGTTAAATTTTCCCCAAAGTATTTACATGCTTCAAAGGATTATAATACTAATAATCAAAAAAATAATCATTGACAAAAAAGTATGTCAGTCAGATAATTATTTTTATCATCTAGCTTATGAATTTAATAATCATAACTTTCATTAGAAATGTAGTTGTTGACTTCCACAAGTTTATATTCACAGAAAAAAATACAATGTTTACAGAATATGATCTCTTCATTTATTCCATGGATTTCTCTTTCAAATAAAATGTTTCCTCTGCTAGCCATATGGTATGTTTTTATTTGAAAATAATTACTATTCAAAGAAAATCAATTTTAATTAATGAATTGTTAAAAAATATAAATCTGTAAAAAAGAAATGACAAAAAATGATGACCTTATTACTGTTAATATAAGACTTATGATGAAAATAATTATAAAATATTATGGGAAAAACTATTAGAGGAGGAAAAGTTCTTCATTGCACTCTATGTGAATTCAAAACTTTTTGCAAAAATTCTATAGGATTACATAAAAGAATACATACAGGTGTAAAACCTTTTCAATGTAGTTTATGTGAAATCAAGACTAATAATAAAAGCCATTTAAGAAGACATGAAAATAATCATATAGGAGAAAAACCTTTTGAATGTATTTCATGTGAATTTAAAACTGCAAGAAAGGAAAATTTGAAAAAACATGAGAGAACTCACACAGGAGAAAAACCTTTCCACTGTAGTTTGTGTGATTTTAAAACTACTGATGACAGTTATTTAAGGAAACATGAAAGAAAGCATACGGGAGAAAAATGTTTCTACTGCAGTTTATGTGAATTCAAAACTCACATGGAAAATATTCTTGGAGTATATGGAAGAACACATACAGGAGAAAAGCCTTTTCAATGTAGTTTATGTGATTTTAAAACTGCAAACAAATTTTACTTAAAAGGACATCAAATAATACATACAGGAGAAAAACCGTTTCAATGTAATTTATGTGAATTTAAAACTGCAAGCAAATTTTAGTTAAGAGAAAGAACATCAAAGAATACATACAGGAGAAAACCCTTTTCAATGCAATTTATGTGAATTCAAGACTTGTAATAAAACTAGTTTGATAATACATGAAAGAACTCATTCAGGTGATAAACCATTTCAATGTATTTCATGTGAATTTAAGACTTCATTTAAAGCTGGTTTAAAAAAACATGAAATATTAACACATTTAGGAGCAAAACCATTCCAATACTCTCAGTGTGGTTGAAAGACTGCTACTAAAAATCATTTAAAAAGACATAGTAGGACACATACAGTAGAAAGACCTTTCATTGTCATTTATGTGAATTCAAAACTACAGATAAGGGATATTTAAGAAAACATGAAAAAATCCATACTGGAGAAAAATATTTCTACAATACTTACTTCATGTAATTTAAAGAGTTATAAAAAACAGCACTTAGTAGTGCATGAAAGAACACATACAGGAGCAAAATCTTTACAATGCATTATATGCAAATTCAATGCAACTAATAAAAGTCATTTCAAAAGCCATGAAAGAATGCATACAAGCAAACACTGTTTCACTGCACTTTATGTCAATTTAAAACAAGTTTCCAAAGTCATTTGACAAGACATGAAAGAAAACACAAAGGGGGGAAATCTTTTCAATGCACTTCATGTAGTTTCAGAATTTTGAATGAAAATCATTTAAAAAAACATGAAAGAACTCATATATTAAAACAATTTTTTCAGTGTACTTTATGAGTGGTGAGGAAGATAGTTTTAAAATTCATGAAAGAACACATGTAAAAGAATTGTTTAATTGCATTTTATATCAAAATAAAAGTTTATTTTTTAATGACTTCAAAAATATGCCAGATAAATCCTTAATTATTAATCATATATTTACTTGTCGATTGTGTGATTACAAAGCAATTATTAAAAATGATTGGGAAAGTCATGAAAATGAGCATTTTATTAATCAAGAGATTTTAGAGATTGCTGTTTTATTACCTTGAGATGTGCCAATGTTGTATGATTCACTGCAAATTGCAAAAATGTATTTTCCTTCTTAGAGTAATAATTCATTCTATTTTGTCGAAATCACTTCAATAGTATTTTGAGTTTTATAAATAAATGAAATACAATAATGCATTAAAATATCTTAATATATATCTAAATGATTACTTAGTGAAGTTTCCACAACAATGAAGTACATTTTTGCATGTAAACCACACAATGAGTTTCACTTGAATTTAAGTATTTATTATACAAACCGAGATGTTTAATTTAATTTTCCTTATACTGGAAACCATTTTTGCATAGAGTTGGATACATAATATATCAACAAAATATTGTGGTATTGTTGTGCTTAAATTGATAAAAGATTTTTCCATAAAATTTGTTGGATTCTTTTGAGTGGCAGGTTTTTATAAAATTCATGATTCCACAACACTTAAATTCAGCTGGATCTGTATTGCAAAGATATAAGTAGTATTCGTAATCTAAATTCTTTGAAAGATTTTATATCAAAATTTATACACCCATAAATTTTACAGAATTGTAGTTTGATAATGCATTTTTATTGCATCTTATATTGCATTTTAATGGTTTAACTCTATATTATTGTAATTTATAATGTTTTCACAAATTAAAATCTATCTGCTTCCTTTAATCAGTAGACATTAGTTAAAGATTTATAGTTATTTTTTAGAACTATAAAAAGCATACTATAAAATTTCCCAATAACATCAACAAACAGATTATACTAAAAAAAACTTTTTTTTTTTAGAATTTTTTATGTATGAAACTTATATTCCTCTTCATCTGATTTTGGGACTCACCCAATACTTTAGCTATATTGGTAAAATTTTCATTCTTTTACAAACATTTTTTGTATTATACTGAAATAATCTTTATTCCAAGGGCATACCTAGCTTGTTTTTAATATAGAATCTTTATAAGGAAGATTATAATACAGTTAAAACTAAGCTTTAAACATATCTTATTTGAAAACAATTGCATATCTAGTAGATGAAAAATTATATATATTGAATATATTTTGAACTATACAAAAAACTAAAAATGAATCATTTTTTATAAAATCTTATTTAACAGAATAAAAGATATTGTTTTAAATTGTTCAAGGTTATGTATTTTGTAAAATTTAATAATGAAGAATGATATAATGAGAAATGATTGTCTAATGTAATCTTTCCTTTCTTAATAGTAAATTTTTATGATATTATTATTATAAAATATTGTCAAGATTTTCATATTAAGATTTTGCCTGAAAATAAAAAAATAATAAAATTATAGTTAATTAATGCAACCAGTGACTGTAGCTATCCACAACATGACAATGTGTTGTATCTGGTGAATTACAATGTAAGTAATGAAATTATGATTAATAAAACTCTAATTTACCAGAAAGGATTTTCATTAGCAAACTGTAATATAATGCAGCATGACGAAATGAATGTATGTTTATGTAAAAGTAATGTTATTTTCAGTTAAAAATCACTGTTTTTAATAACAAACATGTATTCATCTTCCATTACTTTAATGCTAATATTTGAAAGTGATTAGAAGTGTTTTACATGTGATTTTTAAAATCAATTATTAATTTGTATTTTTTTAATAAATTTTCTTCATGAATAATACGTATTTTCATATATTGATGTGTCTGAGATTGAAATATATTTTTTATTAGATTACTAAATTGAATAAAATAATTCTCTAAAATCATAATTTCAAGTTGAACTAAAATATCAAGCCTACTTGATATTAGATTCGGATTAACTGTGTGTCCCAGTGATAAGATGATGGGTTTCTTCTTTGCACTGCCTATAGCACCATCTCTGAATCAGCATATGTATTATGTAACAACATATTTAAGCTTTTCATCATAAAAGTTTTAAAACACTTGATCACAATTTATGACATGAAATGCAAATGTATTATAGTTAGTTCTCTGCCATCATTCTGAAAAGTATTTGAAAATGTTTCTCCAATTTAAAACAAAGTTTAATCATAGCATATTGTTCTAGCATGAGTCAAGCTATGAAACGCATGATAGGGTATTATTCTATCATGAATTATGAAGACATATTTCATGTTATAACTAATGATTTGGACATATTATCACCTAAAATTTTGTGGTTCAGAGTTAAAATGTTGTTACATAACATGTGCATTATTTCAGAGATAATGCTTTAGAAAAAGAGAATCAATTACCAGTCAACTTTTTAATGAGACACATTATGTATATTTTGGCAATGTGGATGTATATAGTTTTTAAAAAAATAAAATAATTAAAAATATTTTTTTTTGAAAATTATGAAAAGTTCATGAAATAAAATTATATTTGCTTATGTTTAATTCTATAATATGGAAACAATTTTGATTTGGAAAAATAAAATTAAAAATTTTAACAAATATATTATTTGGTAAACTAATTTAGTTTAATTAAAAAAAGAAAGATTATGTAAACAGCTTTCTGTTTTAATCTTTTTACTCCAACATGTGATGTAGCGACTTTGTAAGCATTTGATTGAATATATAATTTTTACAATTGCATAATAATATTATATATTTGTAAAGCTAATATATCCTAAAACGTAATAAAGCTAAGAAAATATATAACATATTTTAAATTCATCAATTGTGAATTTTTCAATATTAGATTTAAAATAGGAAATTTATTTCTATTTTTAAATTATTCCACCCATAAAATTTGATTAAGTAATAAAGAATATATGTCGATTATCATTAAATAACATTTTTCTTTTCTGTAAAAATCAGAACATCAAATTTTTCTCCCATACATGAATAGATCACAAGATGTTACTCACTTAAAAAAAAGTTTTCAGAAATTTAGCTTCCATTTATTGAAGCTGCTTTATGTTAAATATTGCATATAGTGATGTAATAAATGATTTTGCTGAAAAGAAAAAAGTTGTTATGCAAACCATAACATATAGACTTTTATGTTGCAAATAAATATAAAAGTATCCTATTTCTTTAAAATATATTTTTGTATTTACTACTGAATTTATATTTAATTTTTGCTGCAGTAGAAGGTGGAGGGGGTAAATACATCTTCTGTTTAGGGATATAAGGGAAGTAAATCAAACTCATTTTATATTTGGCTTAATGTCAAATTTTATTATATGCTTACATATTTCCAAGGCTTGATTGATCTAGAGATTTGTTTCTAACTTTTGTCTTTATTATTGAATGTTAGAATACAATGCTGGAGCTAAGGCATCTATGAATGTAGTAGCTGTTTTTTACTCCTTTATACTATTTAACAAAATAATCTGAAATTAAAAAAAAATAATAACTCTGGCAAATTCATTTCCTTTGTTATATAAATCTAACACCATATTAAGTTTATATATTTTTTAGATCAGTTTTATCTCAATTGTAGACCTTTGGTGTCAGTTGGCTAGAAAGATTATTACCAACAGCATATATTTTTCTTATATGCTTCCAAAAGAAGCAATCTTCATCTTATGTATTAATTCCAGCTTTCAATCCTAGATCTCACTAGTGAAAGTAAAAAACAGAATTGGGTCTGGAAGTAGTTTTATAGCATAGTATTATCTGGAATTCATAGATTATTCAACTTAGGGAAACTGGTCTTAGAATCATGAAAAAATGATGCGATAGTTGATATTAACTTTCATAGTAAAGGATATTTCTGGTCATAAAACTTTGGTCTTTAAATATATATATATATATATATATAGAAACTGATCTAGTATCATACCTGTATAGCTGTGCCAGTGAATTAACCTGGGTTCCAAGCAGTTTTGAATTTCAGGATATTAGTCTGAATAGAATAAAAATATATGCATAAGTACATTAATTGGACTTTGAAACTTAATAGTGACTGCCAGATATCCATACCATTATATTATCCAGTATCCAATGATCACTCAAACTTATAGTATATTGTTCTACTGTGTATTGAAGATTATCTTTTTCATCTTTGTTAAAGACATGAGAATAACTAAACCTTTCTAGTACGAAATATTTTTCATACTATTGTTAAGTAATTTGAAAAATCTTATATTTAATCAAATCATTTTATCTTAACATTTATTAATATTGGAATTGACTTATTCAGATAAATTATTTATATATATACACCTAATTTTCTTTTTACACTATTTTTTTTTGCATGATTTTGAAATAACACTAGTTTAATATATATATATATTTCTCTTTCTACAAAAGTTATTTTAAAATAACACAAATCATAACAAAAATGGTACTTTGGTATCAGAGCCATTGTGACATATTCATGATTAGAATAAATACACATTATTGTCTGGAAGGATTTAAAAAAAGATTGTCTTACATTCTCAAAGTAATTCTTTGATTGTCTTAAGTTATTAATTTATTTATTTTTTCACTTCTAAATAATTTCATGTAAGATAAAAAAATTTATTTTCCATTATAAAAGATTGAAAATGTTTTTACTTGTGTTTATTTACAGATTTGTTTCCGAGATCAAGTTTGTCATAAAACTAAAAAAAAAAATTATCTCATTATCATTTAATTTAAAAAAAGTTTAATGTCTTTATTTCCCATTATTTTAAAAACAAAAATCCCTTTTTCAGTAATATTCTTACAACCAGATAAATTTGTTTGTCTACATTGTTTAATGTTTTGTTTTGAAAGGAAATTACCTTTAATGCTTGTTTACATTTTGACATTTGGTTTTTAAAAAAAAAATCCTTGTTAGTATTGATACTAAAAAAATTTAATTTTGTTTAAATTTTATTGATTAATTTGTTTATATTTATTAATTTTACCAAAAATCAGTAGATGGTAAGTTATATATTGCAAGTTGTAGTGACAGCGAATGAAATCTTGGGTACTTTTCTGTTTTATAGTCTAGCAAGATGTCACTCATATTTTGGATAAACGAAGTTCTGGGAGCCTACAATTTCGAATGTGTTAGTTGTTAAATTAAAAAAAAAAAAGTTAAATGGAATAAAGACAATAAATTCTGACAAATTACATTAATAATCTTTATTTTAATTTTTTTTTACTTACAATGTTAAGTGACAAGAAGTCTTGACTTTAAAGTTTTCAATGGCTTGTGTAGAAAAATCAATGAGTGTTTCATAGTAAATGTTTTCCTGAAGGTTTGTGATAATGGTGTTCTAGTTGTATTTTTACAGTGGATTATTTCCATCTAATATGCATATTGAATGTCTTTAGAAAAAATTAACTTTATGAAATATTCCAAATACATTCAACTGTTAGTAATAGCACATCAAACAGGTTAGTATATGCACAATGTTTCAAGAGATATTATTCTCCCCTCTTCTTAAGTTATTGCTGGTCTGACCAGTGACAGTACTAGCATGGGATTCAAAGCTGGATCCTTAGATTCTTGAGTATTGAATTTTAATATAACACTCTAACCAACAATCATCCTGCCAAAGGCAACAGTCTGTAGAAACTTCATATACTTGTCTATGAGGTTCCTCTGATTTCTCCATTTTTTCCTAAGAACAAAGTTGATTAGTGGTTTTCATACATTATGTATAGTCACACTAGGTTGGCTTATGGGATTTTTTGCCATTGTCATGTGAACAGCTTCTTTAAATTTTCTTCTGTGTACCTTTTCTTCTCTATCCAACATTTTTGTATTCTTCATAGTGTAGTATGGCTCTGGAAAGCTGTTCTGTTGTTATACTTATTGCAGATTTTCCTTAATTTGTCTGCTATTTTTGGAATGTATGGTTACACCACAATACCAATAATTGTCTTTTCTCTTGATGGTTCTTTTCGTTGTCTATTTAACATTTTCTTAGTATCTGCTGATGGATAAACATTTTTCATAAGAGTTTGTTCTCTTTTTCCAAATCATTGATTTCTGAACAAACTTCTTTTGCTCTGTTCCGTAGTCATAGTATAACTCCATGTTTTGTGTTTCTGATGTTATCCTGTATGTGTAGGTTTTCAGTAAACTGTAGTTTTGATTTTGCCAAGAGGGAATCGTGGCACAAGAACATCTAAAAATGCCAATTTTTGTTCTTGTTCTGATTCTATTGTGAATTTAATTAAAGGGGATATGTTGTTGATGTGTTTCCAGAAAGTTTGTAGCACTGCTTCACCGTGTGGCCATACAATAAATGTATCATCCACATAGCGAAGCCAAACTTTAAGTGGATATGGAGTAGTTTTTATGGCTAAGGTTTCAAGTTCTTCCATGTAAATATTGCTAATCAGGGGAGACAATGGTGAACCCATAGCCATTTCCTTGATTTTGTTGGAAGAATTCTGTGTTATATTGAAAGTAGGCTGTATTTATGCAGAATGTTAATAGTTCCATTATACTATCAATAGGAAGAGCTGTTCTGGTTTGTAAACTATTATCACCATTTAATCCTTTTCTTACAATAGATACATTCTTAAATAAACTTTCCACATAAAAGCTTGCCAGTAAGTCAGTTCTTTCAATTTTCATGTTCTTGATTAATTTTACAAAGTGTCTAGAATCCCTGACAAAGGACTGGATCTTGTATGCCAAAGGACTTAAAACTTTGAGAAGAAATCTTGCCAAATTTTGACAAGGTGAATCTCTAGAACTAACAATAGATCTTAGTGGAGCATGATCCTTATGGAATTTAGATAGACCATAAAAATGAGGAATTTTGCTGAAATATATTTTATTTTTTTCTGATCAGTGAAGTACTTGCAATGCTTTCTGAGTAATGCTTGTAACTTTGTTTCTATACTCGGTATTGGATTTTTTTATCACTTTTCTATATTGTTGTCATAATCAGTTGTATCTATTACAACTGTTACATTGCCTTTGTCAGCAGGGAGAATAATTATAGATTTATCTACTTTGAGAGATTTAATTGCTTTCCTCTCACCATAGAATATGTTTTACTTCAATTTTTGTTGCTTATCAAGTCTTCTTTTCATTCTCCAACATAATTCTGCTGTTTCTTCTAAAGGCAATTTTTGAATGACTCATTATATCTTTGATTGTAATCATTTTATATATGATTTATGTGCTTTGATATGACTTTATGATAAAAATAATTCTGAGTAGAAATAAAGCCACCAGCCTAAGATTTATATTAAAATAACTTTATTTTAACAATAGTAACAATAAATAACAACTTATCAAATATTAAATAACATAGTTAAATTCTAAAATACATATCAAATAATTAAAATGTATGTACAATTATTTATATTGAAAAATAAATAAATTGAATAAACATATTTCTTTTCAATTTAACATTGATATTATATAATTATTCTATTCCTCAAATATCAAATTCACTATTATCAACATGTATACTTTCTTTCATGTTGATAATTAATTTTACCATCCATGAGTTCTTATGGGTTCACGTTTTTAATCCTTTTTCATCTAATGACATATTACCTTTTTGCAATATTTACATAAAGATACAATACTTGTATTACCATTTATAATATAAATCTGCATAAATTCTATTCATAAAATTTACACAAAAATTTTGGTTTATGTTATAATTTTCAATATAATATTGATATGATATTGAAATAATTAATTGAATCAAGATTTTTAACTAATAAATGGTCATTTATCCCATTCACATTTTACTTCTTTTTATTTACTTTTTCATTCTTATTTTTGATCACATATTTTATCTTTTAACTACTGAAATATTTGTTTTGCATTTATTATTGTTCTTTTAAAACCAATCATCTGTTACCTAGGAAGGAAACTAATATGTCTAAAGAATAACTAGTCTACATACGATGTTCATTATATATCTTTCTTTATTATATCTAAAAATTCTAGATAAGAAACTGATTTTTAATAGACTATTATTTCTAAATATAGGAATGGAGGTCTCCTTTTTAATGGAATGTTATAATTTGGCAAGTAGTTATTTTTATATTAATGATTCTACCCCAATATCCAAACTTCTCTGTTAAGCTCTTATGGAAAATAACATCCATGTCTTGTGGAAATTCCTCTCATACTAAAGTATATATATATGGATGTCACATAGATCAATCCCATTATAATATTTTAATCAGTTCTTTAGAAAAATATCTTGTCCTATCCTGGAATTATAATTTATCTCACTATGGTGTATATTTTTAGCATCACCAACTATAAGCTATCTCATCACTAATATTATAATCTCATCTTCCCCTCAAGCATTCTTGTATAATATTAACAATTATATTACAAACAAATCATAGCTTATAAGAAAGGTCAATATTATATTTTTTATCACATAAAATTGAGATCATAATTATTTCATTACTTTTACCATTCATTCTCTTGTATCTCTTCATATTCTTCATTTGAGATTCAGATAGCATAGGTTTTTTTTTTTATTTCCATGAATCTCAGCTCTCGATTCATCATAATAACATCAATTTATTCATTAGATATATTTTATATTAAAATATTACTAAATTAATTTAAATAAACTTACCTTAGAATATAACTATAAATTATTGTTTTACCCATACTCTTTTTCTCAATACTCATGTATACTATATTAACTTTCGAAGCATATTTCTTATTATCATCATTTAAAAAAAAACATTAAACATATAAAATATATTAATATATCAGAATATCCAAATCAAATACATTCAATATTATTATCTTATCACTAAGCTTACATCTAATATTACATTGACATTAATATTAACAATAATAACCAAAGAAGAAAAAATATTTTTCCTTTTTTTTTCCTCCTCTTACTTCTGCATCATTATAGTCTTCAGCATGACACTTTACACCTCCTCACTAGTTACTAATTTTATTGCTCCACTTACTAGCAACTTCCAGGATCCTGTGTAAAATATTACAAAAGATTAATAACAATAACTTGACAAAACTCTTTAAAAATTTGATGCATCTTTGTTTAAGTTTTCAGATCTGAGTATGTTCTACTATTTAATATGAACAACTATCATAGAAGTTTAAATACAACTATAGTTGAATAACTAATTTAATATACATTTGAATATTATTTTCTCCACTATTAAATTTTATTATTCATAGTATTAATTCATAGGTCATTCTTAGTTCCACTTTTTCTCATTATATTTTACTTAATAATTATTTATTTCGAAAATAAACATAAATAAGTTCACTTAACTTAATATACTATTTTATCAAAATTTGTTATAATCAAAATTAATAGCTGTTCTTGCTAATGTAACCCACCCCCCCGCCGGCTTCCATACCGAAAGCCCAGTAAAGTCACGTCCTTTATATCTGGACGCTTTTGCCGTATTCCTATGGTGACATTGTCGTGTTTTGGTTGATGGTTCACTTCTATGAACCCGCTGTGTTCTTGCGTCTGGGGGATTACATAATGTTCTGTGAAGATAATTTCAAGCACATATACACGTACGCTTTATTTATTTTATACGTAAATTCGGATTGAATCCAAGTAGTAGGCGCCAGGAGAACTTTTATAAGAGTCCGCCACGTATGTGCATAAGCTCACTCAACTATATCACAAAATATGCCTGTGCATCACTCCAGTCGGAAGCAAGAAACGAACACAGCCTATATCGCCTTTCAAATTACATCGTATATGTGATCTTTCACTCACGATCAATCAGACTTATCATATGAGGGCCCGCCCTATATCCCACAGAATAAATTAATCAAAACTTAATATTAATCTAAGAGAGCATAATAAACATAAATATAATCAAATCCCAACACCAAAAATATCAAATGCATTCATTCATATACAAACAAATTTGATCGCTCCAGCACTCATTCCCTATTATATAAATTTATGTTGAAATTCCAAGCAATTAATAACAAAAAAATACTAGTTAAATAAATGTTTTATTTGAATCTGTTTAATAACAATTCATGCAGGTATATGACCGGCAAGCCGAGATAATTTAAATATAGATTTAAAGGTGACTTCGCACATATTTTAAAGAATGTTAATCTGTAGACAAACTTATTTGGTTAGGTTCTCTAATCGTTCATTAATGGTCATGAGTAACTTTATCATTTTAGCTTAATGTTTTTAATAGTTCTTGGTTTTTAAAATTATTTTACTTTGGTGCATAAATAAATATGATAATTTAAAGGTAGCTACCTGTGGAACGTAGAAAGACTGTAAGAGGGATTCTGAGCAATGATTTCTTCTTTAATGAAGCATTCTGGCAATTTGCAAGGTCTCAAAAGCGTGTGTGGTCCTTATGTGAAGCTTCTCCTGTGTTACGAGCATCCTAGGGGCAATCAGCTGAGCTGGACGCGGAGGTCCGGTGGTCAAGCCGCAAATTTTAGGTTCAGCAACGCATCTCCGTCATATTTCTACACGAAAGTTAGCTTTTATTTCTTCTCTAGTTCTAATTCTAATAATCATCCTTAAAAGCACTGTCCGGGCTTTTTGATCTCTTCCTTCTCGCCCTCACACCTTGAATTTTTTTCACCCAATCACTCCCATGCACCTGTGAGTCCCTTCATCTTATAAGTCCATCAAATATTAACTCAATTCAGTGATTTCTGGGATCGTGTGCACCACTTTGGAATTTAATTCAATTTGACCATTTTTTCAGGTATTGTTTCGCTGGAGACAGAAGTCTGAGTTGTACAATAGCAGTGTACACTTTTTCTCACCTCTGTTTCTAAATTCGGCTTATTTTATCTAGGCGTACCAACGCATATCCTGCCTATTGTTTCAATTTCTCTAATTTTACATTTACTAATTACCCCCATTTAAAATAATTTTAGATCGCTTGGAATTTCAGAACATATTGCAAATTAATTAATTCATTTTCCCCTTTTGTTCAAAATGATTCAAATGATTTAATAAAATGTCAAACTTGCGTTCAATCATTCATCTTTATTTAACTAAAAAATGCAAAAAAAAACTTACAACTAATGATTAAAGATTTATTCTTAAAAAAAAACAAAATAATAAAAAAAACTCTTTTACTTTTTTATTTCAATAAATTTGACAGGTACTCTTATATAGCTGCGATCATGCTTTAGAAACGGCTGTTTCTCGTTTATTATTAAAGCAAGACCGCTTTTTTAAAAGTTTTGTTCCTGTCATTCATTTCATCAATTACATATATGTTGAATATAACCTCATATGCCTGGGTTCAAATCCCATGTAACGCTATTCCGTTACACTAAAGTTTTATCCTTTTTAATATTTTACACTATAGGATAATCTTATTTGCTAAACAAAATGTTCTTTCTTGAAATAATCTTTTATTTAATATAATCTATGACACATTTATTATCATATTTATTTATTTAATATTCCTTAATTATTAAATAATATTTTAATTTGTGAAGTGCAGATAGTTGAAAATTGAAATAAATTGAGATCCTGCTGAATCTTACTGCACTCGTTAAAATACAGATTCAACAGCCAGTCAGATGTCATGATAGCTGTTTAAATGACAATCAAACCCAAACACACAACAAAGATTTTACGAGAAAAGGATGGCCACCCTTCTCTCAACTTTTCTTTCTATATATCTAAGCCAGTCGTAAGTATTTAGGTATAAAAGCTTGAAGCTTTAAATATCTTCATAAATAAATATACAACAAATATTTATTCTTTATAGTTTTATAAAGTTAATTCGAATAATACAAGTTACTTTAATTTAAAAGATAATTATTTTCATTTGATGTCTGTTTCCATTAATAAACTATTAAAGTTCAATAAACTCAGTTATTTTATAAAACTTATCACTTTGTATTTATTTTTACCCCTCTTCATAATCAAGCTATTATTGAAATTAATCAATAAAGCAGAAATAAACAAAACATATTTCCTTATGTGACAGTATTTACACCTTTTAATTAATTGAAATTCAGAATCCTTATTCTTCATGGTTTTTCCAATTATTAATAATTCTGATACTTATTCTTTATTAGTATTTTAATTATGAATTGAAGTTTCAGATTGTAATTGTATCGCAAATGAAACTTAGTTTAATTTATTCCATTATTTTTAAATTATAATTAAAGATATTATATTCCTTTCAGCATGATTAATTTACTTATTTTTCCTGTTTACAAAATAAAATATATTATATTTTATAATTTTTACCAACTTTTAGGGGAAACAAAGGTTCACTTTATTTTTATGAATTCTATTTCTTCTGTCTCCTTTCTAGTTCGTCTGTTTTTTTCTTTTTATACATCCAGACAGCATGACATCAAAAAGCCAACGAATTACATTTCATTGGTCAACTAATTAAAAATTAATTAGCAATTTCAGAATAATTAATTTGTTGTCTATAATTTAATAATAATAAAATCAGTAAATACTTTTAAAACTGATAAAGTTTAAACAATTTTAAATTAAAATACATTATCTTTTTAATTAATTTAAACTAAGATATCTTAATAACAATATTTATTCCTGAAATATTATCATTACAAACTTTAAAAATACATCATTATTTTATAGAAAATAAATTATTTTACTTTGATTTATTTAATCAGAATTCAATGCAGAAAATAACCCACTCATCTTTTAAAGGATCAATGTAATAAAAAATACTGACTGAATTTCTTCCTATTGTAACTTTTACTTAAATCTGACATATTTATATTTATACAGGTAAATGGCTTAGTATTTATTAAAGTCTTTTATATTAAAATTATATCACTGTTAAAAAAATATATATTACAAATAAAAGATGGTATTCCTTATCCCCACTGAATTTTCTAAGTCTCATATATTAAATTATTTGTGCAAGTTATATTTCTGAAATTTAAAATTTTGGACTATAATATACATTTTTATATACTCAATCAGCATAGTTAACCAATTAAAAGATTACAATATATAAATGAAAAGCAATAAATTATAAATATTGTATATCAAAGAAAAATTTAGAAAAATAATTGGAACAATATAATTTTTAAATGTAATTTTTTATACCGTGTTTAGTTTTTTTTATATTTATGTTTATTTCATCAAATTTGATGCCTGTATCACAAAATGAAATGGGAATAAAATTTGGACTTTTTACTGTTCTCAAAATTCTATGTATAAATAATTTATTTCTCTAAAATTGATGATAAAATTAATGAAAGCTCATGTGGTATCCAAATTGAGAAATGCAGACATAGATCACTATGGATATAAATACAAATTCCATTTTGTTAATAATCAGTCTTTCTATTAATATTTTGTAAGTAATGCTGAATTTAGTTTTTTAATAAGACTATGTATATCCACTCCATATGTTCTTGTCATTGCAGCTGTTATTGCTATGACATATATGGTATACAAGCATGGATGAGCTGCTCACCAACAGGCATTAGTGTGATGAGTTTATTGGCTTTTTACATCTGAGTTTAAGATCAAGACCGGTCTTTTTTCTAAATTGCCTAATAGCTCAGTGTTTTCTTGAAGATAGAATGAATGTGTGAATGAATTTTTTTCTGTGACAGACTAAAATAAATCATGTCCTTATTCTCATGAGGCTGTAAAGTTGCCAGTCAAAGCAGTGGTTGGTGGCAGAAGGCAGAGGGTACTAAGAATCTCCTGATTGCAGACCCAGGCTGCCATTTGTTAATAACTTTTTATTTAATTAATTGCAACTGCAGATCATTTTCAAGTGAAAGAAGATTGGAAGACCTGTAAATGTGACATTATTGAACTTTGTGAATTAGAAGAAAAGGTGGAGACAATTTAAAGTGGATTACAAAAGCACAAACATTGGAAGTACAAATGAAGCAGGTAGGATTCATTATAAATGAAGTATAAGAACAATATTGTGGAGGTAGATTATTTATCAGACAGAGTGGTTAAGATCAATTCTTCTACTTAATAGCAGATATCAAATACAGATGATTTAGGCTTACGCCCCAACAAGTTCTCATTGTAATGAAGTAAAGGATTTTTTTAAGATGTACAAAAGGCTTTTGATTAGACCAAACACTTTAAAATTGTCATGGAAGACTTTAATGCTAGAAGTGGTAAACAATTGAAAGATGAAAGCATTGTAAATTTGATTATGATGATAAAAATTAGCAGATTTTTGAAGTTTGCAGAAAAAGAAAAACATTATGAAATCTTTTATAGAGAAAAATGTTAAACAGAAATGAACATGGAAGCATTCAACTGAAGATACAACAGACTTGGATTATATTTTGACGAACAAAAAATATATATTTCAAGATTTCCAATAAACATCACAATCTACATGCAATGCTCTCAGATCCAAGGTTCCTCACTGACGAAGGCCACAAGCCAGAAACTAGTCTGGGGATATTGGATGAGTAGGCACTAGATGGGGATTTTATGCACAAGCTTTTGGCATCCATTGATTATTCTGGCTTGCATTGAGTGGCAATACTGTATGGAGGGTTTTGCCTGTTTATTTCAAGAAGTAATTTTCTTAATAAATTCAATGCAGGAAGTGATCATCGATTTGTGAGATATAAGATACAAGTTAATGCAAAACTAGAGATAAAAATTAATAAGAAAAACAATATTCACTGTTGATATTCCTAATCTTCAGAAAAATTCCAATGAATTTAAATTAGAACTTGCAAATCGTTTTCAAATATTAAGATTTTGAACATGATTCAGATTTGAATGAAATCAATAAGAAGTCAACATACATTTTTAAAAACTGCAACAAATATGATAGCTGGTAAAGAAAAGCAGCAGTTGACCAGTAAAATTTCTACTGAGAAAATTTTATAAAGAAAAGAATGAATATTTAAATATATAAAGAGGATTCATTAAGATTTGAATATCTTGAATTTTATAAAATGATGTGAAAAAGAATTGATAGTGATATAAGAAAGTGTAATTGTGAACTAGCAAGAAAAGCTATAGAAGTGAATAAAAATCTCAAGAGCATAAAACTTATTTCTGCTAAGAAAAAAAAAGGAAATATTACTAAAGAGATGTCTTGAAATATATATAAGTTCTATCAAGAATTATATAGCAATAAAGAACAAGGAAAATTATATTCTGTAACTACTATATTTTCTTAATAGTCCAGGATTTTAAATAAAGAAGTGAGTCATGCAATTAAATTATAAAAATGGGGAAAGCTCCATGTAATATGAAATTATAAATGATATCTTAAAAAAGCAGGTATAAAAATAAGTTTTTGGCAAAATTATATACCAAAAGTCTAAAGTAAAAATGCACTAGATGATTGGAAGAATGCAATATTAATATTTAAAAAATGACAGAGAAAATATTAAAAATTATAGACCCATCAGTTCTATACTAAATTTTTTACCAAAATAATTACAACTCATCTACAGCAAACTTTGGATTTTAACCAACCAAAAGAACAAGCTGGATTTAAAAGTGTTTTTAATACATTGAATCATATCCAAGCATTGAGAGAAGTTATAGAAACAACCAAGGAATATGAGTTGCCATTATGTTTTGGAGTTTTAGATTAAAAGACATTTGATTCTATAAGCATTTTTTCAATGATCAAACATTGGATCATCAAGATATAGAGCCAAAATATTGTCATATTCTGAAGAATATTTATAAAAATGCCATGGCAACGATTGGATTACATAATAATACTAAAAAGATTAACATTGAGATGGGTAAAAGATATTACATCTCCAAAACTTTTTACAGTAGTTTTGCAAAAAGTACTGAGTAAAAGTAAATGGAGATTAAGTTATCTAGGTTTTGCCGATGATGTAGTGGTTTTAGCAAATAATGTGTTAGAGCTTCAGGAAATGTTGCAATTATTTCATAGCATCTTTTCCTAATTCTATAACCATTAATACACTTTATAATACAACTATAATGAACATATCAATAATTATACATTTTCATAAAAATGTTCTTTTATAAAAAGTCATTTATTTAAATAATTCTATAATATTTCTATGTTCAACATACTCATTATGCAAATATTTTATATGTTATATTATTCATCTTAATAAAAATATTCTTTAATAATAATTTCTTTACTCAAATACTCCATTATAATATAATTTCATAATAACTGTAACTCATACTATATTTTATGTTTATTTTTAACCACAAAATAAACACAATTATTCGAATATTATGTAAAATGTGGCAGATATTTACTTTATTTCCAAAAATATTCATTATATTCAGGTTTTATTTCCTTTATTACCTTTCATATTACTTTTACATACACTATAATTTGATCTCTTAAAACAAATATTTTGGAATATAAAAATATTTCACAAATCTTTAGACAATACTCTTTTGATATATCGTTTAATATTTTGCTCTTCTTGCATTACAAAATTCTGAACACCAATTAAGAGTCTAGCTATTATTCTTCATACAACTTTACAAAAACCAATTACGATGTAGAAAACGGTATGATAGTAGTGATTAAAAGTGAGGGATAAATATCTATAAGAACAATGAAAACATAGATGCAGAACTTAATGCCTAATTTTTCTTGGGTCTACCTTAAATCCTATCTTGGTTTCTTTTTGAGCACTTATAGATTTATGGAAAAAATGCTATTAACCATGAATCATAAAAATACAGACTTACATTAACTGTATTACAATTGGTTTTTAAAATATCCCTAGCACTACAGGATTTCCTAATAATACTCTCCTGAATAACTAACTGTCTATCCAAACCACTCTGTATAACTTCTAAAAACATTGCAAAGAAGTTCTAAAACATCTCTTCGTAAAATAATCTCTAAACTTCTGTCTATAATATTCCTTAAACTCCAAAAAGATTAAAAATAGCACAAACAAATGATTGCTGACATCCCATTTATTATAAATACATACATTTAATTATTTATAAGTAGTCCAGAGATCAATTATTCAAAGAGTATCTAAACAGATACAGCTAGCAAAATTTATATTCATACCTCTTGACAATTATTATCACATAAATAGACATAATAAATATTATATTCAGTTTACCCGAGTTTAATCTTGCATTAATAAATACCAACACTGAATTTTAAATATAATAAATAAAAGTTACCTTAATCATATGGCGATCCTCTAGTTGACTTAGCACCATGATGTTAGAATAAAATTTTTCTTCTCTTTTTTTATCAAATATAAAATATTTTAAATCTTATAACTACATCTTAAAAATAACTACATATTATTAACTTAACTAAACTACATTTCTATAACTGTGAAAAAAAAAGTTTCCTTTCATTCTTCAGCTGAAATACCAGGGAAGCGCTCGTCACCATAACTACCAGTTCAGTTAACTAAAGAAATTTTTTCTATCTTTCTCTCCATGCTCTTTCACAATTTCTTGCAGTATGAATGTCAAATATGAAAGAAAATCCAAAGCAAATATTACTTCTCAATAATTCATAAAAAGTTCTTTTAATAAAGTTCATTCTTCCTATGTTATTGACGAAGTAGATTTCACTAAAGTTAATAATGAAGCATTCATTATTTATCAAAACAATTATCCAATTTTAAGTTTTCTTTCAGCCCATTCAACTATTTACTGCAAAATTATTCCAGTTTAAAAATTCTCCAAATTTTGACATTGAAATATTATTCATAATTCTATTAATATTAATAGCAAATTCTTCCACTTTTATAGTTCTTCACACAAATATTCACATTTGCATATTAATAACATGCAATATTATTCAGACATTATACATTTATAAAGTTCTCAGCTTAGCATATATTCATTATAATAAAACATTCACAAATGACAAACTAAACAGCAAATTTAAAAAAAAACTCATTTTCAGTAAAATAATGAGTCAGCTTTCACTCTTTCTGCTAAAAATTATTAAAATTTGGAAAGTCTTTAATAAACTTCAAGTAAAAAATATAAATAGCTCTATTAAACAAAAGTCTATTTTTATTATTATTACTTGTTAAAACTAATAAAAAATGTTCTCTATCATACAACACATGGATATGGCAAAATATAAATTCCCTATGCATTCTTCATGTTGCTTTGCAGGCAAAATGGCATGATCACCGATAAAATTGTTTGACTAAATACATTTCTATCCAATGAAATATATTCTTTCCATCAATTATAATAGTTTTTGAATTGGTTTTTGTGCAGCACTGACAAAGAAGATTTGTTATCTTACTCCATATTAAAATAAAGATAATAAACTTCTTAATTTATTCTTTATGGTTTTATAAATTACTGTTAATATTTTACTAACAAAATAATAAAATTTTAAAGAAATTTACAACTTAAATTCAAAATACAAGGAATAGTTTTATTCCTCAAAATTTACTTGATGGATTTAAAACAAATTTTTTAATAGATTGGAAATCGACTGATTTTCGCAACTAATTACCTATATTTATAGCCATACTTTACCAATACAGGATTGGTCAATTAATCCCAGAAACTAAAATTCACATACTAATTATTTCTGTCTAGATTTTTTTTTAAAAAATGATTTAATAATAAATCTTATTAAATAATATATTTTATTTTAATACTATCGTTAAATACATTCTTTAATAAAAATACTTTTTATTATAACTTAAATTTGGAAATATGAAAATCTATCATTTAAGTAACTATAATAACTAATTTTGATACAATTTACAAAATTGATACAAGAAAAATTGCAACATTAAATTAATATAAATAATACATCAATTTTAAAACAAGGAAGTAAAATTTAATTAATTTGCTACAGGAATGTGTGTGCACACAAATTAACACATATTGCATACCATAATTATTACATTATCATTAACTAATTTAAGATAATTAAATAACAATTTTTTTTAATTAGATTATTAATAATTATAAAATATTAATTTTTATCACTATTATTTTAACATTATATTACATAACTAATAATAATTTACTTTTACTTAACTAAATACTACTGTATATCTCAACTTCATCATTTAATGTAATTACTTTAAAATAGCCAAGTTTAATTTTAACATTAAATAAAAAGTGGACTTTAACCTATTTTATATCTTAAATAATATGTTATAAACAAGAGTTGGATAAACTTTAAAATTTCCATAAAAAATGACTGTTTTACACATTTATGAAGTAATGTAGCAAAATATAAAGGCTACAATAGGTAATATAGTGTTTTTCAGCACAATATTTAGAGCAGAAGTATGTATGTATAAATTAAGATTATAATATAAACAAAATTTTAATAATATTAAAATGAGAAAACACATTTACATATATACTTACAGCAGTAAGTTTGCGTTTAATTGTTTAGAATTTTGTTTCACTCTGGATATTTTTTTCTTGAATAATTTTTTATAATTCTAATGAAAATTTTAGCGTGCAGTTTCCAGACTTTTTAATATTTTTATGATATAATGATTTCAGAAACTATGTAATGCTTACATGCAGTGCATAGCTTGGAATTGTGATCCAGGTTCTCAATTAAATTTCTCATAGACTTAAGGTTTTCTAACACAATACAAGACCATCAAATATATTTTCTTACAATTCATATCATTTAACCATAGATTTAAAAACTTTACCATTTTATCCAAAAAAATTTTTTACTCTAGTTACAATTTTAAATAGTGAACTTTCCATTGCAATGAAGTATATTATTGCACGTAAGCAGAAAATTACTTCTTTCATTTGAAAATAGTTTGCTTGTTCTTCAAACTAAATAAGTTTTGATGTAATTTGCCTCATACTGAAAATCATTTTCCTACAGTTAGCTAAATATCCCAATAAATGTTATGGTATTGTGCTTAATAAAAATTGCTGCCAAAATTTTTTTTAAATCTTGTGGATTCATTGAAAAGACAGATTTTCATAAAACTCACAGTGCTACATTTAGTTAGACTGGATCAACAATGCAAAAAATATAATAAGTAAAATAGTATCAATAGTTTTTAATAACTTTTTAAAAAAGCTATGAATATAAATTTATACACCCATAGTTTTCGGAATTGTAGTTTTATAACCATTTTTATTGTATTTAATGCTAGCATAGCCTTATTGCAAATTAACATTAACAGAATTTTGTTGCAGTTTATGTTTAATTAGTCAAGGTGTCAAAATGTAACCCATACCTATAATGAGAAGTCATTTGTTAAAGAGTTACTGCTCTCTTTTCTCAAGTACAAAGAGTTTCTGCTCTTTTTTGTTAAACTACAAAATTAGTATTATAAAAAATGTTTTCCAGTAAAATTACTGTGAAACATGAACTATGCTGTATCTAACTACATATTTCAATTTTATGCTAACCAAAAACAATCTAAATAAGAAAAATATACAAAGAAATAATAAATACATTGATATTTACAAACTTATTAAATTTTATGAAACTCAGTAGTCACAGCCATATTTTCTTTCTTGGTAAATTTAATATTCTCAAATTTTAGATATGAATTTCTTAATCATGTTTCTATGAAGGTTTGTAATGTTGGTATATAATTAGATGTGATATGTTGGACTATTTCCATCATCTACAAGTGAATGTATAGAAAATTTTAAACTTTATTTAAACTTTCCAAATACTGTACAAACAATTTGTTAGTAATAACACACAAATATACAACACAGGTTAGTAATTATACACAATTCTATTTTACAATTTAAATGCAATTCAGTACATGTATAGATTTTTTTTTAGTTTTATACTGTATATTTCCAGTGCATACCGCTATCTGAAATAAATATCAAATCATCTCAAATGTTAAGAAATTTTCAGCTCTCAGTTTGAGTTTCAATATTTAATATCTTTGCAGACTATAGTTCAAAGGGTACTTTTTTGAATTAGCTGTTCTGATATGCAAACTCTACTACATTTATTCACAGCAGGTATACCTCAAAATTTCTTAATGTTTGAGGTGATTTGATATTTGTATATATATTTAGTAAAATGTAATACAATGATCGATAAACCCAAGAAAAGTCATAAAGTAAGTACTTTCATCAAATGGGAAAAAAATTGGTTTAATAAGATAAAGTAAAAAATTGCCTATATGTTTCAAAAAAATGGGTCAAAGAAATCATAAGTGCATTCACGTCATTGTCACTTATGCCAATGACACAATATAAATCAATTCAAATATTTTAATAAATTGACACCCTACTGAAATATTTTCATAGAATAGCATAAATCATTTCTTTCATATGCAATCATAAATTTATAACAATTTTTTATATGAAGAGACACAATTCTCAAGGTAGTAAAATAACAATCTTTAGTACCTCTTGAGTTGTAAAATGTTCATTTTCATGACTTTCCCAATCAGTTTTACCAATTGCTGTGTAATCACACAATCGACAATTAAATATTTGACTAAAAATTAAAGATTTCTCCGATATATTTTTTAAGTTATAAAAATTTGTTTTTATACAAATTGTAATGAAAAGATTTTTTTTTACACATGAACTTTCATGCATTTTAAAACTATCATCAGCAGTTTCAAATGCATATAATTTGCACTGTAAAAATTGTTCTAATGTAGGTGATTTTTTCATGTCTTTGTAAATGATTTTTATCAAATGTCTTGAACTTGCATAAAGTGCAATATAAAGGTCTATTTTTTGTATGCGTCTTTTCATGTATTGTTAAATGACTTTCAGTATAACTTTTAAAATAGCAAGAAATACACTGGAAAAATTTTATATCTGTATGTATTTTTTCATATGTTCTTAAATATCTTTTATCTGCAGTCTTGAATTCACATGTACTGCAATGAAAAGGTTTTTCTTGTGTATGTATTTTTAAATGCCTTTTTAAATAAACTTTATGTGCTGTCTTGAAGTCACATAAAGTCCAATAAAAAGGTTTTTCTCCTGTATGAGTTCTTAGATGATTTTCTAAATTGTATTTAGTGTAGCCTTCAAATCACACACAGAGCATTGAAATGGCTTTTCTTTTAAATGTGTAAACTCATGTATTTTTAATAGACTTTTAACAGATGTTTCAAAGTTACACAAAGTACATTTAAAAGGCTTTATTTCTGTATGAGCCCTTTCATGTATTGCAAGATAATATTTATTATAGGTTTTAAATTCACATATAGAACACTTGAAAAGGTTTTCTCCTAGATGCTTTTTCTCATGCCTCCTTAATTGTTCCTTATGTGCAGTCTTGAATTCACATAAGACACAGTGAAATGTTTTTCTCCTGTATGATTTTTTTCATGTGCTCTTAAATATCCCTTCAGTGAGGTCTTGAAATCACATAAATTGCAATCAAAAGGTTTTTCTTCGGTATGAATATTTTCATGTTTTCCTAACCGCCATTTATCACCAGTTTTGAATTTGCACAAGCGGCACTGAAACGGTTTTTCTCCTTTATGTGCTCGTTCATGTGTTCTTATAGAACTTTTATAAAAAGTTTTGAATTCACACAAATTGCAATGAAAAAATTTTCCTCTAATAATAGCTTTTCCCATATTGTTTTACTATTATTTTTACCAATTAGCAATCTTAATAATATACTTATTTCTTTTTCCTTTAAAATGTTTTCTTTGTTCTGTATGAATATTTTTTTTGATTTCTGAAGCTTCTCATGTATGTACATTGTTTATATGTCTTTCAAACATTTTGTCAATACTTTTAATTACATAAATTATTAAATGAAAGGTTTGTCCATTTTTTCAATAGTATATTTTCATAACAAAGATAATATTTTTTTATATGATATCAAAAATATCAATAAAATGAGCTTAATCTTTTTTGTGATGATATGGTTTAAAATGTTTCATTGACCAAATGTTTTTAACCTTGAGATTATTTTCATTTAAAAGAGACATTCTGTAAAGTTTTTTAAAAGATATTTATATATTAAGTAAAATATATTCTCATTTTAAATATATTTTTAAAGATATTATAAGTAATTGTTTTTTATCTGACTGACAAAACAACAATGTAGAGAAAGAATCTTTTATTGTTTTGTATTTTTTAACAATTGCTTAATTCAAAACTTGTCCTTTTTTTTGAGTAGTAGTTAAAAAACTTTTGGGAAAGAATAGATTGTAATTCTATAATTAATCTTTTCAGTATGTGGATTATAAATATTCAATATGTTTGTTCTTTATTCATCATATATATAAACAATAAAATGAATCTCTTTTTCCATGTCTTGGATCTACATAAAAAAAGAAATAACAATAATAGAGGATTAGATATGATTTTTCTATGGAAACATAGATGTGAATTAAATTTTTTTATTAGATAATTTTAAAATAAATAATCATTTAAACTTTGTCAGATGACACATTTAATATTGTTATTAAACAAAACAAACAGTTTCCCATTATTACAACCAAACACAATCTAAACTCATAATCATATTGAGAATTATTATCTAGAACAAGCCTATTTGTGATTTACTTCAAATATGAGGAAAATGTTGCAGACAATTATTACATACATAATCTCAAAAATTGTAAACATAATTACAATATTAATTTAGAAAATATTAATAAAGTGTTCAGTTATTAAAAAAATATTACATGACAACTATCCACAGAATTTTATTTATTCTAAACAAAATGGTGTCTATGCAAATATTCATCATGATATAAATCTGCAGGTTTCGAACTGGTTTCCACATGAGCTATAATTAATTCTGTGACCAATTTCAGAAAATAAATAATTTATATTTTGAGTTTCGAAAACTACAACAAAAAAATCTAAATTCCATTTCCACTACAACTTGTGACTATCTTTCTAAAATACAGCAAAATTAATAAAACAAATATAAAGATATACTTATATAAAAGAACAAAGATTTTAAAAAAATTAGATTTATAAGTATAATTTACTATTCCCTTTATTTTTTCAAACCTTTTTCTTGACATATGTAGGTATCATTCACTGATTTTCATTAATAAACCCAAATTTAACAATAAAACTATGATAAATTATATATATATATATATATACAGACAGATAAAGATATTCACTCTCCATCCTTATATTAGCTAATTGAAGGTTTCCAATTACTAACTTCACTTTGGTTGTTCTAACAAATTCATTAAAAACAATATTCAGTCTTTACCCTTGTATAATTAACTATTAATTTAATAGTTATTAATACATTTTCATCTGGCTGATTAATTTTAATTCGCTCAGTACTATTATCAATGTTGGCAAAAATAAGCTTATTAATATCAAAAGCTTAAAGAAGAACTGAATCCTTTCTATTCTTGACCCATTGTCACTACTGTTATTTGTTCATAGCTTCAAGAAGAATGGTTAACTCAATTGTATATACAATGAACTATGCTAATTCGATACATATTTATATAAAAATAAACATAGTAGTCCAATTATTAATTTAAACTTTAAACCAATGTGACATTGTTCTAATCTAAATGTGTATGCAGTAATAATACTGGTAGGATATATGATTACATAAGTATTTTAATAATATAAAAGAAATATTTTCATAAATAATAATGATGCATGCATAGATAGAATTAAATTGTTACACAACTGTTTTTTAAAGGCAAACTTTGTCAAAATATGAAATATCTTTGGTCAATGAAATTTAATAGTTTCTTTAACTGTATATCTAGATTGAAAATGTTTACTTTTTTATTATCTTTGGAGGATTTTATATACCAGTATTTTTTTTTTTTTTTGCCCAATTGGTAGGTTTCACAGTATAAACAGTTCGAGAAATTGGTAACACAAATTTCAAATAAAGATCTTACAAACTCATATAATAGTGATAATGAATTCTATTGTCACACTATCTAAAGACAATAAGTAATGATAGCAATTATAACATTTACTTAATTCTGGCCTATTTCTCCATTTTTTCCAAAAACCATTCATAATTTCTAAACTATTCCTTCTCCACAATAACTTTTTTTCATCTTTAATATAGACATATACTCAATATTCATTTTATCATGAAAATCTTATCCTTACTAATGTTTCTTAAATTCCTTCTTACAATATCATAATCTCAATAATTCAGTTATTGAAAATCATGTTCCAAAATAATATATTTATAATTTTCCTGGTGCTAATTTCTGTGAAGTCTTTATTGGTCATACTTTGATGAAAGACTGGTCTGTTATTCCAGAGATGGCCTTATCTGGTTCAATCCTAGTACTATTTTATTGTAGGACCCATATGATTTGGGTCTACAATAGTGTCATTCATAAATTAACAGTCACTTCATTTGAAATAAGAGAGAGAGTGAAAAGGGAGTCTTTTCACCCTTCTCAAAAAATCAAGCTGGAACTGTTCTTAATTTGAATTGTTTTCTTTTTATAGTAATTCTCTGGATTCACTGAATATAGTTTCCTGTTCCAGTGATTTTCATTAAGGTTCGAGCATTGGTTACTGCTTCTATTGGACATTCTAATTTTTTTATTCTCTTATCTGACTTTTTTTAATATAAGAGCCCCAAAGGCTAGTTTGCTTTTTGTTTAATTAATAAAACAATCATTTCCATTTACTGAGATTACATAGGAATCTTTTAACAAAAATATTTTATCTTTAGATCTTGTACTTTTTTTATAAAAAAAAATATGTTCAAATACCTTTTTTTTATTTAAAAAAACTACTTTTAAAGTTTTCCATAGTGCGACAATATATATGTTAAACAACTCTTTTTAATTTTTGCTTTTAGTTTTTAATAAATTTATTTTTATTTACAAACTTCTTGTTTTAATTTTAAATTAATGTAATGGCATATTATATACCGTTACACTTTATATGCTCTATATTTTGCATCTTTTACTCACATTACACATGAATACTTTAGTTAATTTCCATAACGTATATTTTTTTCATAAACAACAACTATGATTCAGGAAATAATTATCATCAAAAATAACAAATGAAAATGTAAATAAATTGGAAAAAACTTTTCTCAAAAATTGACTTAATAACAAGTTTTCTCTGTATATATGCATATGTGTAAATGCAATGTTTACATATAGTTTATGTTTGTATATATTAGACTATTAGAAGAAAATTAGCCTGACGAAAATTTATATGACAAAAAAGTAAACAAAAAAGCCCATGAGCGTATTTCAAAAATAAAGTGCTTAAAGAGTCATTTGAAGCCAATTAGTTTGTTATAGAAAACTTAACAGTAAACATCTGAAGAGCAGTAATAACTAACATGCCATCTTTCATTTATATAAAAAAGATTCTATTTACTAACTGAATCGAAAACTGTAATACAACAACAAATAATTCAAACTGAAGAGCAACAAAGATAAAATGCCAAGAAATAATACTAACAATGAAAAAAAGAGATACTTATATAAAAGTTTTACAGGATTGTAAATGATATTAATATTGTATTCAGGATATCTTTACATAAAAATAATACATCATACCAGCAGGATTTAGTTATTTAATGTTGCTGCATTCTTCTTTATAAATACATTAAAACATTAAATATATATAATAGCTATCAAATAGATTAATTGGAATAGGTTAACAGTTTCTTAAGTTTAGGATGCTAAATCAAATATTTAAGTAATGAGGAGTTTGCTGTTAACTGGAAAAAAACTCTTTGATTTCTTTTTGAAGTCTTAAAAACCTGAGCATGGCAAACTAATAATGTTCACTTTATATGTTTCTGCATTTACAATTATTATCTAATCATTCATATGGTAAATGAACATGTGCAAGCTGAATGTCAACATGCACTAGCCAAATTGATGACTTAATTGCCATTTCACTTCTGGGTCCAAAAGAAGCATAACCTTTCTTCTCAAATCTGTAATACTGCTTGAATGTAAGTGTGAATATTTTTATAGATATTTATAATGATGGCAGACAAAGATAAATCATAACCCTTAGTCTCAGAAGATTGCAAATTCATCCCAAGGTGAACACCAATTCAATAACAATCTTTTACTTAGGTATCTACAAATTCAGATCACTTGTATGAATTGGAAGAATTGTGCAATATTAAATGGGATACTATTAAACTTTGTAAAATTATAAGCTGAAACATACAATTGAATTAAAAAATGGATTTGTGCTTTTCTATAAAATAAATAAATATTGAAAGCAGAAGCAGAAATTATTATAAATAAAAAATGGAAAAAGGTAGTAGCAAGATTAATTATTCAACTTAATGGAAGATACCAAATCCGGATAATTCAGATTGTACCAGTAAGTTATTATTGTGATGAAGAAGTAGAGGAATTATATATATATATATACTTTCAACAAATCAAATATTTTATATAATTATGAGAATTTAATGCTAGAATTAAGAAACAATTAGAAGATGAAATTTACTGTAAATTTGATTATAATGACAAAAATCAGAGGAAACAAACGTGTGGAGTTCATAGAAAAAGAAAAACTATACATTATGAATTTAGTAAAATGCAAAAAATAAATTGTCATGAAAGCATCCCAATGAAGATACAGGGGAAATTGGATTATATTTAAACTAACAGAAACTATTTAAATATTTGATGATCTTAATTCATTCAATTTAAAAAATGAACAATTAGTGAAATGTATGACACATGTCATATGGATGAAAAAATATTAAAAAAGATAATTAATATTCCTAAACATCAAAAATACTCTAAGGAATTTAAATTAAAACAAAAATCATTTCAAAATATTATTAGATTTTATTTATATTTCAGTTGGACTGAAATCAATAAAGCAAATTAGATGCTAATGATGTTGCTAACAATTTTTTAGATCCTACAAGGGCAAGACTATATTGTTTGAAACTTTTTTTCCACCTTGGGGGAAAAAACTTATGATATTGTTCACTGTACCAAACTGTAAATATTAAACATGTATAAATTCAAAATATATTTATAAAATATATAACATAAAAACAAAAGTACATTTGTGTATTATTGATATTTACTGTTGTTATAATCTGCCTGCTACCATTGGTGAGATATAATTCCTAGTTCTAGGATGAACTAAGAAAGAAGGGACTTCATGTGCTATTATAGGTTTTACCTGCTACTTCTAGATGTTCTGTGACAGCTTGTCTCATGACTAAGTCAGGGACACTTTCAACTGCATTTGTCAGTTTGCTTCATGTCAGCATTTGGTTCTAGCAGTTTCTAGCCTGAAAGTGGACTTGCTGCTTCAATCATTTTTTAACAGTTATTGTCTGGAGAAAGTGGGTCCTCTCTTTCAGTTCTATGACAGTAATTCTCTGATACCACCTTCAGAGAACTTGGTATTTATTACCAGATCCATCCCTAATGAAAATATACCGATTTCATGAACCTCATCACCTATTGGCCTGTTCTTGCCATTGGCTACATATTATCTCTTTGTATACACATTGTTTAGAAGCAATGAATGCTAAATCTGATCAATATAATAGGGAATTTGGGCTATTCCATTATTTAAAGGCAGAGTGGTATATGACAGAGGCACAAAATTGATTGTAAGAGTTAGAATTGAAATGAGTTTGTCAGGGAAATATATTAAATGGATATCCATTATTAAAGTGAAATAAATGGAATTAATTAAGTATATTCCCATTTATGTTTATACAAATTCACATATTAAATACATGAATTTATAAAAAATAATGCTTTTAAGAAAGATAATAAATAATGTTTAATAAATAATACATTTAATAAATACTTGGTTTAGAAAATATCTTTAAAAAAGTAGTCTAATAATGAGCTAAAAAATTTGATAAAAAATTTAAATTGTATTTTTATATACAGTAATTAAATGAATGCTTTTAGTTTAATTAAAATTGGAATGCAGTTGTATAAATAACAACACAAAGAAATTTATATCTACTGATATTCTATGTAGCAATGGGCTTTTCAGGTATTTTTTATTATTAAAAAAAGTTAGAAGCTTGGATTTTTTTTTGTGCAATTGTAATTAATATAAAGCCTCATAACTGTATTTGATTGGTTGGGATTCTAAAGAACTAAAAAAATCTTGTCTCATTCTTGTGATAACTGCTGAAGAACCACTGGTAAATAAAAAATTTGCTAACAGAATGATCATTAAATATCTGATCCAGAAAACTTAAAATAATTTTTTAATTCACCTCATAAAGATTGCTCAATTTAAGAAAATCTACGTAAATAATTTAAGTTGTACTTGATTTGTCTCCATAGATTTCTGAAAGTATTCCTAAAAGATGTGCATTTTCACATCAACCATTTTAAAAGATAGAAATCGCAGATCTTAATTTAGGAGGGAAATCTGTTAAATTTCTGATTACTGTCTTGCAAGATTTAAAGTCAAATGAAAGAAAAAGAAAGATGAAATTAAAGCAATAAAATATTCATGTTTCAATTGTAATTTAACAAAAGAGCTTTCATTTTGCAACAAGATTCAATTAATTTACTCAGTCAAGGCTTTCATTTTGCAACACGATTCAATTAATTTACTCAGCCAAGGCTGTAAATATATAATTTTTTTATATGCTTCAGAACTTTCAAAGGAAATAAAAAAGTTAAGACTTCTTTTGAAAAGATTATAAATGTTGTTCATGTATGTATATCAAATGCAGATAATTATTTTACTGTCATTTATAAATATTGTATATTAATTTTGAGATTATATGATCAATTGCTGTTCTATCTGTATAGGATTGTAAAGTGAAAGTAGTAGTATTTTATTTGTTGTACAGATTCTAATAAAAGGGAAGACTTTAAAAGGTTTCTTCTTAAGGTAGTAGTTATTGAAATTATAATCTGGTATCACCCAATCATTTGCTTTTCAATAATAAAAAAAAAGACAATATATATATTAGTTTCAAAAAGTATAGAAATTATCCTAAAACTTATGCCTGATAAGCATTTTAAATCTAGATTGAATTAAAACTAATCATAATTTAACTTGATTTTATTATACTAATTTATAAACAAATTGGATTAAGAACTAATTGTAATTTAAATTAATTTTATCTGGTTAATACAAATATATACTTTAAAGTAAATTTCCTTAAACATTAAATCATTTAAGGGCATGGTATACATACATATAGAGATGTGTTTTTAAGAAATAATATCTAGCTAGATGACACAATATCAGAGTTTCCAAAATAGTTAATGTAATCATTACAAAATACTTAGCAAGTGAGAGTTAAGCAATGCAAGTGGCATTGGTATGTAAAGCAGAATAATGGACTTATAAATTGATATAATAAAAATGTTTAACTATAGCTTGTCATTTCTTTTACTTTAATTCAAAGAGTATTGTCATTTAAAATAGGGATGCAACCATTATTAAGAGTAGTAAATGGATTATTGATTAGACCTTATGCTGAAGATATCAATATTCTGAACTAGAATGTGGATCATCATCATTAACCATTATCAATCCACTACAGGATGAAGGTTACTCCAAGGTCAACCCATCTTCTCTGATCTTTAGCTTCTCTTCTCTACATCACCCCTGCACACTTTCTTATTTTATCCATCCATCTCACATGTGGTCTCTTTCTGGGTCTTTTACAATCTCTTGGAATCTGGTTTAAGATTCCAATTGTCCAACTATTATCTCTCTTCTAGCAATATGTCCAGCCCAAGTCCACTTCAGTCTTTTAATCTTTTCAATTAGGTTAATAACACCTATTTGTTCTCTTACCTATATATTGTGTTTTCTATCTCTTCTTGTTACTTCTAACATGCATCTCTCCATATTTCCTTTAGTGGTCTGAAGTCTCTGTATTGCTCTTCTATTAAGTGTCCAAGTCTCAGATCCATAAGTAAGAACTGGTAATAACATATTTATTAAAAACTTTTCCAACCAAGTTTAACTCTATGATTAATTTCATCCATCATGTTTCCATCTGTATTAATAATCTGTCCAAGATATTTGTAGCTGTTAACTTCTTCTAACTCATCATAATCAATCTTTATTTTCATATTTTGAGAAAATCTATTGAACATTACTTTAGTCTTTTTAACATTTATCTTTAGTCCTACTTTCGTCTGATAACTCCCGCAACATTTTCTGCAGCTCTAAAGCATTATTTGCAAAAACAACTACATCATCTGCAAAATCTAAATGACTTAAATAATCTCCATTTATTTTCACTCCTTTAGATTTTCATTTTAATCCACAAAATACTTCTTGAAGCACTGATGTAAAAAGTTTTGGAGATATAGAGTCACCCTGCCTTACACCTTTCTCAATGTTGACTTTCCTAGTATTATTATGTAATCTAATTGTTGCTGTTGCATTTTTATAAATATTCTTTAAAATATGACAATATCCTAGATCTGTACCTTGATGATCCAATGCTTTAATCACTGAAGAAATGTTTATAGAATCAAATGCCTTTTCATAATCTACAAATCCAAAACATAATGGCAACTCATATTCATTTGTCCTTTCTATAACTTGTCTCAATACCTGGATATGATCTACTATACTAAAACCACTTTTAAATCCAGCTTGTTGTCTTGGTTGATGGAAATCCAATGTTCTCTGTAGACAAGTTGTAATTATCTTGGTAAAAATTTTGTATAAAACTGATAAAAGGCTGCAGAAAGGAGTTTGCTATTAACAGAAAGGAGACCCTTTGATTCCTCTTGGAGGCCTTAAAGGAACCGGCCAGGGCAAATTCCAAATGTCCACTCCATATGTTCTTGTCATTGCAGCTCTTATTACTATGTGATTATTCATATAGTATACGAACATGGATGGGCTGCTCACCAACACACATTAGCCATAATGGAGAGTTCATTGGCTTTTTACTTCTGAGTTTAAGATCAAGAAACACTATGGTCTTTCTTCTCAGTTGCCTGACAAGGCAGGATGAATGTATGTGTAAATGATAAATATTTTTCCAATAAATATATACAATCATGACAGACAAAAATAAATCTTGGCCCTTATTTTCAGGAGGCTGTAAGGCAGCAGTTGGTGGCTGAAGGCAGGGGGTGCTAAGAATACCCTGATTCTGGACCAAGGCTGTCATTTAATGATTTTTTATTTAGGTACTTACAACTGCAGATCACTTTCAAGTGATGGAAGATTACAAGAAATAGCAGAACTGTCTTATATTAAATGGGACATTATTGGACTTTGCAAAGTTAGAAGAAAAGGTGAAGAGACAATTGATTTAAAAAGTGGACATGTACTCTACTATAAAGACACAAATATTGAAAATACAAGGGGAGTAGGATTTATTATAAATAAAAAGTGGAAAAACAACATTGTGGAGATTGATGGTGTAGCAGAGTGGCAAGATTAGTTATACAACTTAATAGCAGATACCAAATGCAGATTATTCAGGTTTATATCCCAACAAGTTCTCATAGTAATGAAATAGTAGAAGATTTTTATATGGATGTACAAAAGGCTTTTGATCAGAGTAAACAACATTTTAAAATTGTTATGGAAGACATTAATGCTAGAATTTGTAAACAAATGAACGATGAAAGTGCTGGAGGTAATTTTAGTTATGATAATAAAAATGAGAGAGGACATAGACTTATGGAGATTGCAGAAAAAGAAAAACTTTTTTAAAAAAAGAAATGTTAAAAGGAAATGAACATGGAAGCATCCAAATGAAGGTACAGCAGAATTGGATTACATTTTGACTAACATAAAAAATACATATTTCAAGATTGTAATGTTCTTAACAAATTAACATAGGAAGTGATCATCGATAAGTAAGATGTGAAATACATGTTAATGCAAAATTAAAGAGACCAAAATTATTAAGAAAAACAATATTTACAGTTGATATTCCTAATCTTCAGAAACACTCTTAAATTAGAACTTACAAATCGGTTTCAAGTATTAGCAGATTTTAAACATGATTCAGATTTGAATGAAATTAATAAGAAAATAACTGATACATTTTTTAAAAACTGCAACAAATATAGCTGTAGAAAAAAGCACCAATTGACCGATAAAATTTCTATTAAGACTAGAGAATTTATAAAGAAAAGAAGAAATAAGAAGATGTACAAAAAAGAATTGAATATCTCAAATTCTGTAAAATGGTGTGGAAAAGTTGTTGAAAATGATATAAGAAAGTATAACTGTGAATTAGCAAGAAAAGCTATAGAAGAGAATAAAAGTCTCAATAGTGTAAAACAACATTTTGGTATTGGTAGGAAATTTATATCTGCAATAGGGAAAAAAGATGGAACTATTACTAAAATGAGAGATGACATCATGAAATGGGTAGAAGATTTCTATCAAGAAATATAGTAATAAATACAAATGATCCAAACCGCTTCAAACATTTTTTAGCAAAATTCTTTATTTGTACATATATATATATATACACCTACATTTTGACTGACCTGCAGTCTTCTTCAGAGCAAGTTTATTTTTATTTTTTTAGTTTCAAGTTTTTTTTTTCTCATGTGTCATAGCATCAGCCAGGAAGTGAACCCACTAACCCAGGACAACTGCTTGTAAAGCAGCCGTCGCTGACCTCTCGACCAGCAGTGCTTGACAGTTTTTGTTTTTTTTTTTATTTAGAAGATCAAAATAAACTTGCTCTGAAGAAAGACTGCAGGTCAGTCAAAACATAGATGTATAGATATGTACAAATAAAGAATTTTGCTAAAAAGTGTTTGAAGTGGGTTGGATAAATTGTATTTATAGGATATTATGCAAAAATAAAGAAAAGTGTGAATTGTATTTATAGGATATTACAGAAAAAATAAAAAAAAGTGTGAATTTGATAAATATAGTAATAAAGAATAATGCCCAGAATTTTAAATGAAGAAGTGAGACGTGCAATTAAATGTATGAAGAAAGGCTCCAGGTAATGATGGAATTATAATTGATATATTAAAAAAAGCAGGTGAAGAAATAGACATTTTTTGGCAAAGTTATATACCAAATGACTAAATAATAAAGATGTACCAAATGATTGGAAGAATGCAGTATTAATATTTAAAAAGGTGATAAAGAAGATAATAGAAATTGCAGAATGAAGATACTTATATATTGAAACTTGGAATTAAACAATTATAAAGAAAAGATAAGAAATTATTAATATTACTATATGTTATAATGAATTGTATTATTAAGTAATGTATTTCAGGTCCACAGCCAATTGAGTAACTTATTATAAGAGTTTGAAATTTCTATGTAATCAAAGTGCATCCAACCATATTAGACTAAAATACCTGCAGTAGTGTATATGTCAGGAAATACAATATAAACCATCATATTATATTTTGATACACAGGATTGCTCAATAGTGAATCCAAATTTCCCTCAGGCCATAATGGAACTTATGAATGCAACAATCCTTGAGGTCTGACTAGAAAGTTTAAAACTTTATGGCAAATATCTTATGTTTCTCTCACACTGTTTCTATTAGTATTCATGGATCAATTGAACAATGAAAAAAATAAACTATACTCACAGATGTGATATCTATATAATAGTAGATATATAAAAATGGGTGTATTCGAATGCAACATTGTGTCAAAATTTCAAATCAATCAGTGAAGAAATTTCGGAGATTTAAGATTTTGAACAAATGAACATTTACATTTTTATTTATATAAATTCATATTACATTTGCCATAAATAAATCTTGACCTACTATATATACATCTATTGCCACATGAATTTTATTTAAAGTTTAGTTTCCATTGTATAACTTTCTTCAGAATTACAAAATGTATCAAGGCATATTATATAATGAATATATTATATTAAACCCTATATAAATAAGTTTTTAGAATTAGGACTTAAAAATATACATGCACTGTTATTTTCAATGTACAGTATAATCCCAAAAATATTTATAAAAATTAAAAATCTCAAAATCACATGAAGAGTCATACATTTGACTTGAGTGATTAGACCAACAAATATAAAAACAAACATGCACATTTATTTCTTATAACAAAGACTGTTAAAAAAATTTTAATAATATAATGTATGTTAATCTTATTGAAAAAATTTATAAAACTTTTCTAATTTAGAACAATAAGCTATGAATCTTTAACAACTATCTACTTATTAAAAGAAGAATATATTTTTTTTATAAATGTTGCCACTAAAATCCAATGAAGATGCCTTATAATGTGCCAATTCTATAAAATTTACGGGTGTGTAAATTTATATTCCAAAACTTTCTAAATATTATCATAAACTATTTTATTTAACATTATATTTTTGCATACTAATTCAGTCTGGCTAATTGTAGTGGAATCGTGAATTTTACAAAAACTTGCCTATCTAATGATTTTTACGAATAACAAGTCGAAAATTTTTTGACAGCAGTCTTTTATAAGCAGAACAATATAACATCTATTAAGTATCCAACTCCATACAAAAATGATTTTCACTATTAGGCAAATTAACTTTAAACTCTTAGTTTGAAGATGAAATAAACTGCATTCTATTGTTGTAAGCAAAAATATATTTCATTGCTATGGAATGTTCCCTATATAATAACTTGTTACATATATCAATTAAGATATCATTTTAATGCATTGCTACTTATAAAAGATTGAGGTCACAATATTAAAATGTTTTTGACTATAGAATAAATCATTTCTGTGATAAGCAAAAAACATTTTTAAAACTGCAGTGAATCATACCCCATAAGCAGACTTTTTATTATCTGAAGAAAAAATCTTACATCTCTCAAGGTAGTAAAATAACCAACTTTAAAACCTTCTGATCAGTAGAATGCTCATTTTCATGATTTTCCCAATCACTTTTAACAAATGCTTTGTAATCACACAATCGACAACTAAAGACTTCTCTGTTGTATTTTTTAACTTATTATAAAAAAGACTTTTACATTTAGAGGATTCAATTTTTGCAAGTGTATTTTCAGGAATTTTAACAATAACTGCATCAGAAGTTTCAAATCCACATAAACTGCATTGGAAATACTGCTTTAACGTCTGTGTTTTTAAATTATTTTCATCACAAGTCTTGAATTTACATAAAGTGCACTGAAATGGCATTTTCTGCTTTCTTTCATGATTTTTCAAATATGGTTTAAACTCGCATGAAATGAACTGAAAATAATGCTCTCCTAAATGAGTTCCTTCATTTATTCTTAAATGAGTTTTGACAGAAGACTTGAATTCACACAATCTGCATTGAAAACGACATTCCCCTACATGCATTCTTTCATGTCCATGGATACCATCTTTACTGGTTGCTTTATTTTGATATGAACTACACTGAAAAGGTTTTTCTTCTGTATGATTATTTTCATGCCTTCTTAAATAACTTTTATCACTAGTCTTGAATTCACATAAAAAACCACTGAAATGTTTTTTCTCTCGTATGCCTTCTTTCATGTATTTATAATGTACGCTTATAAGCAGTTTTGAATTCACACAGCCTGCAAGAAAAAGGCTTTTCTGCAGTATGTCTTCTTTCATGTTTTAACTGTAGTCTTGAACTCACAAAATCTACACTGATAAGGTTTTTCTCCTGTATGTATTCTTTCGTGTATTTTTACTCTCCTTATTTAGTTTTGAACTCACACAACTGCAAGAAAAAGGCTTTTCACCTGTATGCTTTCTTTCATGTTCTCTTAGATAACTTTTCAGTGCAGTTTTAAATTGACACGAAGTGCAAGAAAAAGGTTTTTGTCCTGTATGCTTATTTTCATGTCTTCTTAAATACTTTTTAGCACTAGCTTTGAATTCACATAAATTACATTGAAATGGCTTTTCTCCTGTATGCCTTCTTTCATGTATTTTTAATATATGGTTGTATGCAGTCTTGAATTCACACAATCAGCAGGAAAACGTTTTTTCTTTTGTATGCCTTCTTTCGTGTTTTCTTAAAATACTGTTACCTGAAGTCTTAAATTCACAAAAACTACACTGAAAAGATTTTTCTCCTGTATGCATTCTTTCATGTAGTTTTCTTTTTCACCAGCTTTGAATTCACAATAACAGCATACAAAATGGCTTTTCTCCTGAATGCCTTCTTTCATGTTCTCTTAAACAACTTATGTGGTTTTAAATAGACACAAAAAGCAAGAAAACAGTTTTTCTCGTTTATGCTTATTTTCATGTCTTCTTAAGCGGTTTTTAGTACGTTTTAAATTCAGCACTGAAATAAATTTTCTCCTGTATGACTTCTTTCATGTCTTAATTGTTCTTTATTTCCAGTCTTGAATTTACACATAGTGCAGCAGAAAGATTTATCTCCTGTATGCATTTTCTAATCTTTTCTTAACTGTTATCCTGTATGCAATCTTCAATTCACAAAAAATGCAGAAAAATGTTTTGCCCACTATAGGCTACCTTTCATGTTTTCTTAAAGCATTTTTTATCTGCAGTTTTAAATTGGCACAATGGGCAGAAAAGACTTTTTATTCAGTGTTTTGCTTTTATGTCATTTTAACATACATTTAGTGTTAATTAATTTTGTATTCACAAAATGAAGGTTTTTCTCTTGTATAATTATTTCATTTGTTGTTTGTTCTTAAATGAAATTGAACTGGTTGTTGTTCTTAAGTTATCTGAAATGCAGTTTTATATTCACACAAAGTACATAGAGGTTTTTCTCCGGTACATGTTTTTTCATGTCTTCTTAAATTACTTTTGCTTGCAATCTTTTCATACAAACTACAATGAAATAGTTTTTTTCTGCATAACAGCTTTCATGTTAATCTACTTTTAATTGCAGTTTTGAATTCACACAAAGTGCAATGAAAAAAACTTTTTTTCTGTAATACGATTATTCATATTGATTTATATAGTTTACCAAACGTTTTGATATTAATAGTCATAAGGATATAATTTTTTGCTTTCCTTTATGCATTTTTTTTCTTGTTTTTTCAAAGTTCTCATGCATGTAGAACATCTTTTATGTGTCTTGTGAATATTTTGGCAATAATTTTAATCATATAAATTACTAAACAAAGAAATTGTCATTTTTCTGGTAGTATATTTTCATTAAAGAAATAATCTTGCATGTGTGATATCTTAAATATTGATAAAATGATTGCACAAACTTTTTATGGCTTACATTATTTTAAATAATTCATTGATCAAATGGTTTTAATCAGGAAACCATTTTCATTTTGTATTAAGATGTTTTGTGAAGTCTTACAAGTGTACATTTGTATGTAGTAAAATATATTCTCATTTTTAATATATTTCTAAAGATATTATAATTAATTGTTTTTCTCTAAGTGAAAAAACAACAATGCACAGTAATGATCTTTGAATATTTGTTTTTTTTTAACAATTGTTCATTTCAAAACTGTTTATTTTCCTCTGAGTAGTATTTACTTTCAAATAAATACTTCTTCTTATGCAAGTGATATCATATTCTACAAGAACTATACATGTCATATTGTTTGGAAGAGATATCTATGTGTATTTTTCAAAATTTCATTCTCTCACCATAAAGATTAATAACAACAATAAATAAAAAGTTCACATGTAAATATTTTTCTCTGCAAATGTAAACTTGGTAAATCAATAATTTTGCCTCTATGATAGCCATGATTTGGTAAATGATAAAAATAACTATCTTACTATTCAATTACATTTTTTTTTTCTGAGAAATATATATTTGTTTGGTTATAAGCATTACAATTCTTACATGAACACAAAGTCTGATATTCTCTTCATTAAATGTCATTCTCTTTTTCCATATCGTAGACCTACACAAAATAGAAAAAAAATTATTACATTACTTTAGATATATATGTTATAAGGTGACAAATAGATAGTTTACTAAAATTAAATTGAGAGAGTGCAAACTTCTCAAGTGCTTGTGACTATTAGTAACTAATCAGATCTTAAGCACTGGGACAGAGAATTTAACAAGAAAAGAGTGGTTCCCACTCTCTTCTTTACTTGTCTTTCTATATATCCAAGCCAGTCCAAAGTACTTATATCTGAGAGTGTGACTCTTAAACATCATCACACTTAATTGACTGAGTTCAAATCATAAACATACAGTGTGAAGTCTTTCGATTTACTACGCAGTAGTTTTTCGATGTTATAACTTTGTAACAATATATGTAAATAATATTTTTATATTTTTATAAAGTGCAGACTGGCTTGGATATATAGAAAGACAAGTAAAGAAGAGAATGGGAACCATTCTTTTCTTGTTGAATTCTCTGTCCCAGTGCTTAAGATCTGATTCGTTACTAATAGTCACAAGCGCTTGAGAAGTTTGCACTCTCTCAATTTAATTTTCAATACCGTCTGTGCTTTATAAAAATATTATTTACATATATTGCTGCAAAGTTATAACATTGAAAAACTACTGCGTAGTAAATCGAAAGATTTCATGGTGTATGTTTATATTTTGAACGCAGTCAATTAAGTGTGATGATGTTTAAGAGTCACGCTCTCAGATATAAGTACTTTGGACTGGCTTGGATATATAGAAAGACAAGTAAAAAAGAGAGTGGGAACCACTCTTTTCTTGTTAAATTTTCTGTCCCAGTGCTTAAGATCTGATTGGTTACTAATAGTCACAAGCGCTTGAGAAGTTTGCACTCTCTCAATTTAATTTTCAATACCATCTGCGCTTTACAACATCTGCGCTTTATAAAAAAAATAGTTTACTAAAGAAAAAGAGATTATGATTATAGTTTTCATTAGAACATTTTTAAGATAAACAACTAGTTAATGACATTTAATATTTTTATTGAACCAAACAAATCATGTTGCCAATTACTAACACTAAAAAATCTCAACTTGTTGTTCTTCTTTTATAATCATGTCAACAATTACTATTTAAAATGAATTACCTCTTGGTTATATAAAATCCAAAAAAAAATTGCAGACATCACATATATAGTCTTATAAATTATAAACATAGAAAATTCAATAAATCAAAAAATATAAATTGGTGTTTCTCTTTTATAATTACATCAACAATTACAATTTGAAACAAGCTTACTCTTGTTGCTTCATATAAAATCAACAAAACAATAATGGATAATCACATATATAGCTTTATAAATTATAAACACAGGACCTTAATCTAACAGTAATTTATAAAATATTAATCAAGAGATTGATTGATTATTAAACATTATTAATACAGAACATGTATTCATACAATTTTATTTTTTTAAACAAAAAAGAATGTAAATATATGCACAAAGATGTCAGTCTGCATTTTCAATTTGTGTTTCACATGAACTATCATTAGCTTGAGAACCAATTTCAGAGGGGAAAAAACTATATTTGCAACTTCCAGAGAAATAGTTAAAAATCCAAATTCCATTCCTACTACTTTTGTGACAATCTTTGTAAAAGTATCGCTGTCAAATTTGATAAGAGGCATAATAAAAATATAAGTATATAAAAAAATTGAGTTTTATAAAAATTAAATTTCAATGTATAATTTATTGTTCCTTTTACTTTTACAAACCTCTGTTTGATATAAAGTAGTTACCATTCATTATTTTTCATTAGCAAACCAAACATAAAAATAATTATGATAAACATTATATATACACATACAAACAGACAGATAGACAGACTCATAAACTCGGGCTCCAGTATCACATAAGTGGAAAAAATTGGATTCTACTAATTAATAATAAAGTATTGCTTATAATAACTTCTTTCATATACACTTCAATGCAAAAATTTTTTTAATAAAACTTCTTTATTTTTCTGACAGTTTCAACTGTCCAGCAGTCTTCATCAGAGCTACATACTGCTGGACTGTCGAAACTGTCAGGAAAATAAAGAAATTTTATTTTAAAAATGTTTGCACTAAAGTGTATATGAAAGAAGTTATTATAAGCAATATATATGAATATATAAAGAAATGAAAAGAAAGTAAAAGAGAAGAATAAGAGTATAATAATAAAGTACATAGAACTATGCTAATTTAATATCTACAATTATTTACTTCAGTTGAATTATTAAAACAAGTTCATTAAATAAGATATTCAGTTTCCATCTTTATATAAATGATATTAATTTAATAAATATAAATGTCATGTTTTCATCTACTTGAAATATTGAGATCAATCAATACTATTCTCAATGATAACAGGAATAAGTGGATCCATTATAGTCTTGAGTGGTCATTAGTGTTATTTATTCATAACTTGATAAAGTGTGGTTAATTTAACCTTTAAACAATATGGTGTTCTGGTGTAAATATGTATTAAATTATAACACTGGCAGAATATACAAATTTGTAGCTATTTTAATGATAAGACAAACATATTGTTATATATGACAATAACATTTGGATACAATTAAAGTACTACATACTGCTTTTCAAAAGCAAAGTTTATCAAAATGTGAAATATCTTGTAGATGCTAAATAAAATTTACTATTGCCTTTATAACATTAAATAATTACAAATGTTTGCTTCATTTAAGCTTTTTGGAAAAATTTATATACTGGAATTTTTTTGCCCAATTTGTAGTGATTCCATGAGTAAAGTTTGAGAATCTCTAAATTACTGAACACAAATTTCAAATGAACATGTTAAAAATTCATTCAATAGTAGTAATGAATTCTATTGTCACATTATCTTTAACAAATCAAATAAGTAATGATAACCATTACAATATTTATGCAATCCTTGCCTATTTTTGTATTCCCCCCCCCCCCCCCAAAAAAAAACTTCATAACTTCCAATCCATTACCTATCCACTATAATATTTTCCATTTTTAATAGACATTCCCTAACACTATCTTATCAACATTAATGTTTTTTAAATCCTCCTCACAATATCCTAATCTCACTAATTTATTTAATCAAAATTACATATTCCAAAATAATAAACTTAGCATTTTATCTTTATGTTATTTACATTTTCCAGTTTTTATCTCACCTGATGTATTAAAACTTTTAGTTAATTATCAATAAATGCATTATTTTTATGAATAAATAATGATTCAGAAAAAGTTATCATCAAAAGTAATAAATAAAAATGTAGATAAGCCTACCGCTAATCCTTTATTAGATTGAAGTGCTAATATCGATTTTTCTTCAAAAAATTTACTAAAAAAGAAATTTTTCTGTACATATATCTATGTATGTGTATCCATATTATTTAAGTGTCTAGTGTTTACATATAATTACTGTTTGAATATTTGCCTGATGAAAATTTGACACAAATAAAGAAAAAGTACAAAAATAAATCCCCTTAAATATTTTTCAGAAATAAAGTACTTAATAAGTTAAATAATAATTTGTAATTTGTACAGGAATGGATTACACCTAAATATATAAATTCCATATGAGCTGCAATCAATACATTTTATAAAGACTTTTTGCAACACCAATTAGTTTGTTAATAGAACACCTTATTGTATATATTTGAAGATAAATAATATCTAATTACAGTACTGTCTTTCATCTGTATAAAAAAATTTCTAATTACTATCCCAACCAAAATTCAGCAAAGTAAGAGACTATAGAAACACACCAAATAATTCAATGTGTGGAACAACAAGGATAGAATACCAAAAAGTAACAGTAGCAATAGAAAAAAAAAACAATTTATATAAGAATTAGTCGCAGAAATATAATTATAAATATTTACAGTAAATTAAAAAAAAATTGTTCTAAAAATCTCTTAAAAGTCCCTTATATACATTACAAGCAGTACACATGAAATTTAAAGCAAATGTTTCACAAACAAGATATTTAAAATTGTCATATTAAGTGATTGAAACAATTCTCTATCACAAGTTAATATCTAAATAAACTCCTAATATAATTAATATATGTATTAATATTGTATATAAATATATTAATCAAAAAACTAATGAAGATAAAATAACTTGGAAAAATGTTAGATATTTCAAATTATTTACATATTTACAAGATCATTAAATAAGAAAAAAATGTCACACCAGCAGAATTTGATTATATACTAGTGCTATATTTTTCCTTTTAAATACACCAAATAGTATATTTAATAAATTTCAAGTCTGTAGCAAAGATGAAAAAGTAACTATGAATCCAACTCAGTAAAATACATTTAAATTTTCTGTAAGTTTAGATATTAAATAAAATATATAAGCAGCAAAAAATTTGCTGTTAATTGGAAAAAAACTCTTTGATTCCTCTTTGAATCATTAAAAAAAAATTAGATAAACAAATATCCACTTCAAGTGTTCCTGCCATTGCAGCTGTTATTATTATGTGATTATTAATATGGAAACAAAACCAACTATTCCATAACATATACAAGTTACTGTGGTGAATTTACATGACTTTATCTCTGAGCCTTTCTTCTATGAATTGAAATATCAATTGAAATGTCTTGAAAGGTAGACATGAGCATGAGAGATCTTTTCTTTAGATATTTATAATCATGACAAAGAAAAGTAAATTATATTTCTTAGTCTCAAAAAGCTGTAATGGTATCACTCCATGAAAGCAGTTTGTAGTTAAAAGTAAAGGGTGCTTACTCTTCTAATGGTGGACCTAGCCTAAAATTCAATAATCTTTGATTTAGATACCTACAAATGCAGATCACTTACATAAGTTGGAAAAACTGTCTAATTGTAAATGAGACATTATCAAATTTGGTTAAGTTAGAAGATGAAGAGACAATTGATTTAAAAAAGCTGACATGTATCTTATTATAAAGGCATAAATATTGTAATCATAATAGGAATTATTATACATAAAAAGTGAAAAATTATTATGAAGATTGATAGTATTAAACCACCAAACATCACGATAGTATATCATATATACAGACTGAATTAGCTTTAAGTAAATGGAAGATACAAAATGCAAATAATTCAGGTTTATGAACCAATAAACTCTCATTGTGATGACAAAATAGATGATTGTAATGTACATGTATAAAATGCTTTTGACCAGACAAAGTATTTTAAAATTCTCATGAGAAACTTTAATATTTCAAAGGAAGCAATTGAAAAATAAAAATGCTGAAGGTAAATTTGATTATAATGATAGAAACAAGAGAGAATAAAGACTTGGGATTTAAAGGGAAAACTATACATTATGAATTCCTTAAAAAACTGCTAAAAGAAAATGGACATGAATGAAATTAAAACAAAATATAAAATACTATTGATTAATATGATGGTAAAACAGTTAATTAATGAAAAAGAATATAGACATTTATATCCTATCCTAGTATGTTTGGGAAAGTTAAGACACAAAAAGACAGTATGCCAGTATGAGCAATATTGGATTTTAAGAATTACGTTCTTAAAGGCTTGTGTGATATAGTATGTAAAAAGATTATAAATGGTGTGGGTTTTGGGAAATATTGCATTAAAAGCTTGGAGGAAATTATAAATAAGCTAAAAAATGTGAAATTAAATAGGAATGGAAACATTGTATCATTTGATATTGAAAAGATGTATCAAAGTATACCTAGAGATGAAAGTATAAAAGTAATTATGGAAATAATAAAGGATTATGGTGGTATGTTGAAGGAATGGATGTGAATTATTAATGAGGCTTTATTGTTGATAAGTGAAACATTGTACTTTAAATATAAAAATGAGTTTTGGAAGATAACTAAAGGATGAGTTATGGGTTGTTCCATTAGTGGTGTTTTATCATCTAATATGATTGATTATATTGAGGGAAGTGTAATTGATAAATATATAAGGATGAAAGAAATTATACAATATCACTGATGATATACTTATAATGGGTAATAGTGCAAGTATCAATAATGCATTTAATGAAATGAATGATAATGGATATGGTATTAAATTTACGATGGAAAATTGAGAGGAAGGGTTAAAATATTTCGATATTTTTATGAGAAAGAGTGTGACAGATGAGATTGTTATAAGACATTATATTAAGGAGAAAGATAAAAGAGATATAATAGATCCAAGTTTATAACAACCATGGTCTCTAAAAATAGCAGCAATGAAAGGGTTTAGAGAGAAAAATGATAGATTAACTTTAGATAAGAATGTAGCATTAATACAAAAGTTGGAGGTTGAAAATGATTATATTAGTATGGGATATAAAAAGAAAGATATAAGTAACTTTTTTAAAAATAAAAATGAAGATAGTAGATATTATATTAATAAGAAATTAACTGTAAATAATAAATGGATTTCAATTCCATATTTTGATAGAGTATATAAAAAGTTGGTAATATTAAAATAGGATGGAAAAATAGTAGATCATTAGGGAAATGGATATGTAATATAGAAAATAATAATGAGAATGGCAGGGCAGGGTTGGTGTATAAGATTATTTGTGAATTTTGTATCATGATATATATTGGTCAGACAGAGAAGGCTGCATTAGAAATGGGTAAAGAACATGATAGACCAATTAAAAGGAAGGATATGAGATCAGGGATTTATATATTTTTTTGAATACTGAGCATAGAATGAGTTGTGAAAAAACATTCAGGCGATTAAGTATGTAAAGAAGCATAGTGAGAGGATATGTTATGAAACTTTGTATATACAGGAGAATTTTGAAAAATGTATGAATATGGTTAAAGGTCCTGTAAAGTTGGCTGGAAAATGGGTGCTGTTAGATAGGGGGAGGATTTAATTTAAGTAGGGTATACTTATAAGTAAATTATGTGTATATATTTATATAGATAATTATCATTCTAATTATGTTGGGTTTAAAATATTAAATATAGTTATATAGGTATATAAGGAAAGATTGGGAGATTTATCTAGGATATTAAGGTATAAATGAGTGATTGTATAGTGTAAATGTATGATTATGATTTAGATCATGCTTGTGGGTAAATATTATGTATAATTATTTATGTAGGTGATGAATAGAAAAATAGATTTGTTTGTTGTTTGTTTTTTTGATATTGTAATGTAAAATAAAGCTTGTAGGTGGAGTTGCTGTACAAAAGAAAGAGTTTAAATATATATCGAAATAAACAGAATATTAGGTGTGAGTTAATATATGATAATAGTAAGGAAAGTACTTTATTGTTTAAGGCTCGAACAGGATCTTTAGCAACAAGAGAATATACATGTAAATGGAAAAATATGGGTGATTTAGTTTGTAAATTAAGTACGGAAGGAATAGAAAATATTAGGCATTTGTTAATTGAATGTAAATGCTTGAAAACAGAAAGGGCACATATAATGAAGTTATGGAAAAATAAATATGAAAAAAGTGATTATACAGAAAGTAGATTATTGTTTTTTATGCTGGGTTTGGAAAAAGATAAGGGGGGTTTAGATATAAAGGCTATAGAGTTGACAAAGATTATGTTATGGAAATGAGATGGAGCAGAATATGGGAAAACTTAGACTGGGGAATGTAAAATTAAATAGCTAACAAGCTTCTCTTGATATAGACTTCATTTAGAAAGAAGCTACAGTACATCACATCACATTGTAATGTAACTTTTAAGTGTATTTACATTGTGATAAGGCTCCAGTATGGGGGCAAAATCCGGGTTGGTAGAATTAAATATTATCCATATAAAAAGAATATAAAAATACTTCTTTATGTTGTTATTTTAAAATATAAAAAGTTTATTATAAGATATATAAAATATCTATATATACAACAAAAAATATGAAAATAACAAATTTTCAATAAAAAAGCTTTTTTCGATACATATAATTTGTATCCTTTTCAATATGTCTACTCACGATTACCGTAATACATACATATAGCGACATCTATTTATAATACAACCAACAAAAAACAATTATTATCATCAATTATTTCATGAATACATACAATACAATACAAAAAACAAAAAATATAAAAATATATAAAATTATATCCTTCATTAATTATAGTATATTCATATATACTCAAAAACATACAAAAAACACACAAAACATTAAAATATTAACATTATCTATCCAATCATCTAATTTTAGCCAATTATTAGTCAAATTAATTGAACCCTTATAAATGTTCATACAATTATTACTATTATTTTTAATATAACTAGTTTCATATACTTTTCGCCTATTAACATTTTTCAAGTAATTTAATGCTAGTATATTTTTAGTACAATCTATTTTATGACCATATTCTAAATAATGTATAAACAAAGCAGATTTATTATCTCTCCTATTTATTGCAGCATTATGTTCTTTAGCTCTTATTTCTAATTGTTTACTTGTATGTCCATAGTATACTCTTTTACAAATTCCACATATAATTTTATAAACCATACCTTTCTTATATTTTAAATCATCTAATATTTTATAGTTACCTATTAATTTATCTAAATCTTTACTGTTTGCCCAACCTATATTTGTATCTTTTTTACTATTTACATAATTTTTTAATAATGCATTATATATTTTAGGATGATATGAAATTTTTATCCATTTATTATCAGATTTGTTATTTCTATTATATTTATTTTTATAAAAAATATTATTTATACATTTACTTTTATAACCATACTTAATATATAAATTTTTAAATTGCTCTTTATGTAATTTAGCTATATTTCCATATGTATTATATTTGTCATTTTTAATTGTGAAATTTTTAATAACTGCCATTTTTTGGGTCCATGCTTGTTGTGAATCGACAGCAATTATTTTCCTCATATTACTTCTTTTATAAAATGATTTAATACAATTTTTTTATTATCATCTAAACTAATCTCTATGTCTAAATATTTTATTTTTTGTTTAATTTCTGAAATTGTAAATTTTATATTATATATATTTTTATTAAAATCATTATACATATTATTTATTATTCTTTTATTACCAATTATTAGAGTATCATCCACATAACGAAAATAATGTGTTATATCCATATTAATCAATTTATTTTTAACTATATTAATCTCTAACTCATCAATATAAATTGATTAATATGGATATAACACATTATTTTCGTTATGTGGATGATACTCTAATAATTGGTAATAAAAGAATAATAAATAATATGTATAATGATTTTAATAAAAATATATATCATATAAAATTTACAATTTCAGAAATTAAACAAAAAATAAAATATTTAGACATAGAGCTTAGTTTAGATGATAATAAAAAAATTGTATTAAATCATTTTATAAAAGAAGATAATATGAGGAAAATAATTGCTGTCGATTCACAACAAGCATGGACCCAAAAAATGGCAGTTATTAAAAATTTCACAATTAAAAACGACAAATATATGGACCCAAAAAATGGCAGTTATTAAAAATTCTAAGTATGGTTATAAAGGTAAATGTATAGATAATATTTTTTATAAAAATAAATATAATAGAAATAACAAATCTGATAATAAATGGATAAAAATTTCATATCATCCTAAAATATATAATGCATTATTAAAAAATTATGTAAATAGTAAAAAAGATACAAATATAGGTTGGGCAAACAGTAAAGATTTAGATAAATTAATAGGTAACTATAAAATATTAGATGATTTAAAATATAAGAAAGGTATGGTTTATAAAATTATATGTGGAATTTGTAAAAGAGTATACTATGGACATACAAGTAAACAATTAGAAATAAGAGCTAAAGAACATAATGCTGCAATAAATAGGAGAGATAATAAATCTGCTTTGTTTATACATTATTTAGAATATGGTCATAAAATAGATTGTACTAAAAATATACTAGCATTAAATTACTTGAAAAATGTTAATAGGCGAAAAGTATATGAAACTAGTTATATTAAAAATAATAGTAATAATTGTATGAACATTTATAAGGGTTCAATTAATTTGACTAATAATTGGCTAAAATTAGATGATTGGATAGATAAATAAGAAGGATGTTAATATTTTAATGTTTTGTGTGTTTTTTGTATGTTTTTGAGTATATATGAATATACTATAATTAATGAAGGATATAATTTTATATATTTTTATATTTTTTGTTTTTTGTATTGTATTGTATGTATTCATGAAATAATTGATGATAATAATTGTTTTTTGTTGGTTGTATTATAAATAGATGTCGCTATATGTATGTTTTACGGTAATCGTGAGTAGACATATTGAAAAGGATACAAATTATATGTATCGAAAAAAGCTTTTTTATTGAAAATTTGTTATTTTCATGTTTTTTGTTGTATATATAGATATTTTATATATCTTATAATAAACTTTTTATAATTAAATATTATTATAAAAATTCTTATTAAATAATTTATTAAATTATTATTTTTAATATATTACATTGCAAAGACAACATTGTGAACAAGTTTTGATTTGAAATTTGATCATTTTTTTGGTATTATTACTTTGTATGTTTTAGTCATGAATATTGATTTGTAATGATTTCAAGAGCCTGTAAGGCCCTCACATGATCAAGTGTAGATCCAATGACCACATCAGAAGATTAAATATGAGCAATGCTATTTTTATTTATCGTTATTTTTTTTTCTAAAATGGAACAAAGGAAGCATGCAACATCAGACTTTCTTTCTGATGAGAAAAAATCTTATTAATTGTAAAATTAATATGCTTTATTTTATATGGTTATGTCATATATTTGTAATTATTTTTTTGTACATGTGCTTTTTGTATTTGGTTAAAAATAGGAGAGTTGCACTTTGATTTTAGAATTATTGATGCAAATTGTGACTTTGTATTGATGCCAATTGTGACTTTGTATGTTTTAGTCACATGATTAGATCAAGCATAATTGTACAAAATTTGCATTTTAATTTCTTAATTATTGATGTAAATTGCGATTTTGTAACAAATGGTCATATCGCAATCATGTGTACAATAATTGATGTCATTTATTACTTGGATGTGTCAACAGGGTTTTGGGCGGTTCTTAAATTCAAAATGGCCACGAACGCATACCAAAATTTGTTCATCTACTGTCCTTCTAAATGATTCAGCAGATAAAGAAAAGAGAGAGAAAATGAAATTGGCCTTATTTATAATTAATCAATCCAAGACGCAAGCAGGTCAAAACAGATGACAAAAACACACACAAAAAAACTTGTCTGTTCTTACATCTTTTGGTTTTCTTCTTTTTTACTTAATATCATCTTTCAGTCCAAAAAATATAATATATATTGTAACAGTCATATTTGTACATTCACGCAACAAAATCCAGAGTTTTGGCAAATTATACCAAGGCTGATCTAGATGAGGGTTTGAGACCTCAAATCCGACCTAATCTCAGCTCCTTTACCAACACGCCCTGACTTATTACTCTATAAATGACATATATAAAGTCACACTCATAATCTCTTAATTCCCATGCTGACAGTAGCAAAGGGTGGAGTGAGAGACTCAAGAATAATTAACTAAATGCTTGACAACTTAACTAAACACACCCTCAACTTATGGCTGGTTATATAATGCATATTAATAAATATGGAAAGTGATTCAATATAACAGAGTGAATAAGACATCACACATTAATATGTTTAAAATTATTTAATCTTGTCAAAAACACAAACAACAACAATTAAGTGTAATGGATATTCCACTCTCAGGTGGTATGGTGAATATATGAACCACAAGTTCTTAGATTTATTGCACTTAGTCATAATCATTTTATTATAACATTTATAAATTAGTAATTGTTTTCTACATCTATAATGATGCCTAAATTATGCTCTGCCATTCCTACTGGGTTTGCTAAGGGTTAAATCTTAAGAGAGTGTCAACTTTATATAATGTGTACTTAATTTCATTATTACGTAATGAGCAGTCAATGCGCTCTTTATGCAGATATTATTATATAAACTAGATCTGAGGTTCAGATCAATGCTGAACAATTCATATAACAGCAGGTGAACTTTGTAGCACAACTTCAGAGACTATGGTGCTACACAAATTACATCAGAGATACGACTTGAATGTGCCTTTACTCATGAAATTCAGTAATGATTACTCAGTTCTCAGGTACTGGATGCTTGCTATAGGTGAACATTTAGCTCAGACAATTGAACAGCCTTAATATATGATGCTGGATACCAGTGTTCCAATTCTGAAAGAAGTAATGGGAATGGCTCTTACAACCAGTAGCCCATTCAAGAGAGAGCTGTCCAAACTAGGGATAATAGAATGGCCCTTAAAACCGAATCCTATCTTAATAAGTATATAATAGCAAGGGGTAATGCACCGAGGTGCTTCATAAAAGCCCATTCACAACGCTTTCTAAACATTAACTATTAAAGCTAGTAAAGTGCGAAATCTATAGTTTCATTCTGCGAAACTACCCTACACCAGTTAGGTGAATTAGTATACTTAAACTGTGCAAAAAATGACTATTAAAATAATCTAGTTTACAAATTAACCTACATAGTTTAGGATAATAAACAAAGGAGGGTTAAAGCATATTTGTGACAAAACTTGGCTAATTACTGACAATATGCTTTAAAATATCATTCTCGCATATTCAACTAAACAGACCTTTAATAAGAAAACCTGGATAAAATATTAAGCTAAAACATAGCTGCTTAACTAATATATATAAGAGTAGGTTTTCAGATTGGAGATTTAGAAGTGTGCCAAAAGCAACACGAGTTAATTTACTTGAGAACAAAAGCATCTCTTTATGTTTATAATAATTAGTAATCTCCACTCTGAAGGCATAGCACAAATTAATAAATGCATTGTAATAGAATATATATATATATATATATATATATATATATATATATATATATATATATATATATATATATATATATATATATATATATATATATATGGCATAATTATAGAGGGGCTGCAGAAAGGAGTTTGCTATTAACTGAAAGGAGACCCTTTGATTCCTCTTGGAGGCCTTAAAGGAACCGAGCAGGGAAAATTCCTAATGTCCACTCCATATGTTCTTGTCGTTGCAGCTGTTATTACTATGTGATTATTCATATAGTATACGAACATGGATGGGCTGCTCACCAACACACATTAGCCAGCATGGTGAGTTTATTGGCTTTTTACCTCCGAGTTCAAGAATATTTTTTCAATATATATAATCATGACAGACAAAAATAAATCATGGCCCTTATTCCCAGGAGGCTATAAAGTCACCAACCAAGGCAGCAGTTGGTGGCCAAAGGCGGAGGGTGCTAAGAATCCCCTGATTGCAGATTCAGGCTGCCATTTGATGACAACTTTTTATTTACGTACTTACAAGTGCAGATCACTTTCAAGTGAAGGAAGATTGCAAGAGTTAGAAGAAGAACTATTTTATATTAAATGGGACATTATTGGACCTCGTGAAGTTAAAAGAAAAGGTAAAGAAAGAATTTATTTAAAAAGTGGACATGTACTCTACTATAAAGGCACAAATATTAGAAATACAAGTGGAATAGGATTCATTATAAATAAAAAAAATTGAAGAATAACATTGTGGAGATTGATGGTGTATCGGACAGAGTGGCAAGATTAGTTTTACAACTTAATAGCAGATACCAAATGCAGATAATTCAGGTTTATGCCCCAACAAGTTCTCATAGTGATGAAGTAATAGAAGATTTTTATATGGATGTACAAAAGGCTTTTGATCAAAGTAAACAACATTTTAAAATTGTTATGGGAGACATTAATGCTAGAATTGGTAAACAAATGAAAGACAAAAATGCTGTTGGTAATTTTGGTTATGGTAATAGAAATGAGAGAGGACATAGATTTGTGGAGTTTGCAGAAAAAGAAAAACTTTATATTATGAATTCTTTTTTTGAAAAAAAGGTTAAAAGGAAATGGACATGGAAGCATCCAAATGAAGGTACAGCAGAATTGGATTATATTTTGACTAACAGAAAATACATATTTCAAGATTGTAATGTTCTTAATAAATTTTACACAGGAAGTGATCATCGATTAGTAAGATGTAAGATACATGTTAATGCAAAACTGGAGAGACAAAAATTATTAAGAAAAACTATATTTACAGTTGATATTCCTAATCTTCAGAAACATTCTAATGAATTTAAATTAGAACTTACAAATCAGTTTCAAGTATTAGTAGATTTTGAACATGATTCAGATTTGAATGAAATTAATAAGAAAATAACTGATACACTTTTAAAAACTGCAACAAAGATAGCTGGTAGAAAAAAGTAGCAATTGACCAATAAAATTTCTACTAAGACTAGAGAATTTATGAAGAAAAGAAGGAATATGAAGATATACAAAAATGATGCATTAAAAAGGATTAAATATCTCGAATTTTGTAAAATGGTGCGGAAAAGAGTTGAAAATGATATAAGAAAGTATAATTGTGAACTAGCAAGAAAAGCTGTAGAAGAGAATAAAAGTCTAAAGAGTATAAAACAACATTTTGGGATTGCTAGGAAATTTATATCTCCAATAAGAAAAAAAGATGGCATTATTACTAAAAAGAGAGATGACATCATGAAATGTGTAGAAGACTTTATCAAGAATTATATAGTAATAAAGAACAGGTACCTCATATACCTATTATATCTTCTGAATTGCCCAGAATTTTGAATGAGGAAGTGAGACATGCAATTAAATTTATGAAGAAAAGTGAAGGCTCCAGGTAGTGATGGAATTATAATTGATATATTAAAAGAAGCAGGTGAAGAAATAGAAATTTTTTTAGCAAAGTTATATACCAAATGTCTAAATGATAAAGATGTACCAGATGATTGGAAGAATGCAGTATTAATATTAATATTTTAAAAAGGTGATAAAGAAGATATTAGAAATTACAGACTATCAGTCTTTTATCAGTTTTATACAAAATTTTTACTAAGATAATTACAACTTGTCTACAGAGAACATTGGACTTCCACCAACCAAGAGAACAAGCTGGATTTAAAATTGGTTTTAGTGCAGTAGATCATATCCAGGTATTGGGAGAAGTTATAAAAAGGACAAATGAATATGAGTTGCCATTATGCTTAGCATTTGTAAATTATGAAAAGGCATTTGACTCTATGGATCATCAAGGTATAGATCCAGGATATTGTCATATTTTAAAGAATATTTATAAAAATGCAACAGCAACAATTATGATAGTAGGAAAGTCAACATTGAGAAGGGTGTAAGACAGGGTGACTCCATATCTCCAAAACTTTTTACAGCAGTGCTGCAAGAAGTATTTTGTGGATTAAAATGGGAAGCTAAAGAAGTAAAGTAAATGGAGATTATTTAAGTCATTTAGATTTTGCAGATGATGTAGTTGTTTTTGCAAATAATGCTTTAGAGTTACAGAAAATGTTGCAGGAGTTATCAGATGAGAGTAGGAAAGTAGGGCTAAAGATAAATGTTAAAAAAAAGTAATGTTTAATAGATTTTCTCAAAATATGAAAATAAAGATTGATTATGATGAATTAGAAGTTAACAGTTACAAATACCTTGGTCAGATTATTAATGCAGATGGAAACATAATGGATGAAATTAATCATAGAATTAAACTTGGTTGGAGTGCTTTTGGTATAAATAACTTGATACTAAAAGAAAATATGTCTATGTGTTTGAAAAGGAAGGTTTTTAATAAATGTATTTTGCAAGTTCTTATTTATGGATCTGAGACTTGGACACTAATAGAAGAGCAATACAGAGACTTCAAACCACTCAAAGTATGGAGAGATGCATGTTGGGAATAACAAGAAGAGATCGAAAATGCAATGTATGGGTAAGAGAACAAACAGGTGTTACTGATCTCCTTGAAAAAATTAAAACTGAAGTGGAGTTGGGCTGGACATATTGCTAGAAGAGATGATAGTAGATGGACAATTGAAATTTTAAACTGGATTCCAAGAGATTGTAAAAGTCCCAGAAAGAGACCACATGTGAGATGGATAGATGAAATAAGAAAGTGTGCAGGGGTGATGTGGAAAAGAGAAGCTAAAGATCAGAAAAGATGGATTGAACTTGGAGAGACCTTCATCCTGCAGTGGATTGATAATGGTTGATGATGATGATGATGGTGAAGTATAGACAAGAATAGATAAAATAATAAGACAGTCATTATCTTTTTACAAGTTGAATTTAAAAGATTTAAGAGAAATTGAGATAAGGCAAGATCTTGCACTTTATCTTTTTACATTTAGTTTAAAATTATACAAATAGGAATACACTTATTTAACATAGTTTAATTAATTTATGAGATTTAAGTTCAAGAGTTGTGCACATTACTTATATTTTACAGATAGCTTTAGGAAAGATTTTAGAATTGCTATAGCATTAGGTTAGCTTGGTTGAGAATTTATTACCGATTCAAGTATGAAGGCTTGCAGCTTGACAGGATTACACACACACATGGCTGGTTAATCGGCTGTTCTTTCTAGGGGATATTCTTTCAGGTAGGCTGAGGTTTGAGTCCTCCATCTCCATAAGCAGTTCTGGCTGCCAAGGAGGCAGCAATGATGGTCTCTAGCCACTGATCTCCATAACAAAACTGGGCACACTGCTGGGATATAAGTTAACACGAGAGTAAAGCAAAAAGGAATCAATTTCACTTTAAACTGGGGTTTTTATATTTCTTTCTACCCCCTCTCACAAGCCATTAATATATCACAATCTTTATTTTTAAACTTTAAAACTTAAGAAGTCACTAATTTTATCAACTACAAAAGAACCAGCTGGATTTATTGCAGGCGGACACTGTCAATGCTTGTTAATTGTTCTAACTTTTATTTTATAAGATTCATAAAGTTCGTTTATCAGCTTTGAAGTAATTGAGTTAGCCATTGAAATAATCATAAACCTTGAATTTCTTTTTTTTAAATAGTGAATTTCTTTTTTTTTAAAGAGATTCAAGCCACTAACATTAGCATACACCTAAGAAAATTACCCCTGAATTTAGTTACTATATGCGAATACTAGCAATTTAGTAAATTGAATAACTTCAAAGACAGTTTGAAATAATTTAGAAAACTTGTAATGTTTAGCAAACCGATTACATTACCATTACCTTCGCATATATACATAGGTATGTTCTCATATATATACAATGTCCACAGCCTAAACCAAATTTAATAACCTAAAATCACAACCAAATCTTTATATAAAATTATAAGCATATACATTATACATAATTAATATCAATCAGATGTGCAAAGATACAATTTCTCACAAATAAAACATCTAATATTACAAAATGTGTATACAACCATTTAAAATAGATGTGTGCGCATATACAATTACATATACGCATAAATATACACTTCTATATATTAAATTACTTAGTATATGGTTACATACGTGCACCTCTAGGGTTTAAATCAGGAAAATGAAGACTACTATGTTATATAGTAGGTGAAACCGTATGATGGCTAAATCATATTGTTTCAATATATATAAACTAATCTCCTTAAATATTTGAGATTAATTATATCTAATTGTTTATTCTGAAATATTCCAACAAAATATTCAAGATTTTTAACTCTCCCAAAAAATATAACTATTTTCTCTTACATGATTTAATAAACCTGAATACATTATTTATTTATTTATTTTTTACAACTTTTTACGTGTGTGATCAGGTGGGTCAGCAATATGAGATGGCACTGAGAGTAGTGGGTCATGTGAAAGTCTGAGTTCGAATCCCGCATATATTACATATATAAATGCAGGTTTAAGCCTGTACAATGTATTAACAAGTTTTTATCTAAAATTCTTTTTTTTTTAACTAAAAAAAAATTAAACAGAGCAAAACTCTCCATACAGTATTGCCACCTGTGCTAAACAGAGTAATCAATGGTGGTTGCTAGAGGGTTGTGCATAAAATCCCTAAACAGAGTAATCAATGGTGGTTGCTAGAGGGTTGCATTAGATCCTAAGATCAAATTGCAGTGCTCTCAATTCCAAAGCTCCTCACTGACAAAGGCCACAAGCCAGAAACTAGTCTGGGGATATTAGATGAGTAGGCATTAGATAGGGATTTTATGCACAAGCCTTCTGGCATCCATTGATTACTCTGTTTAGCACAGGTGGCAATACTGTATGGAGAGTTTTGCTCTGTTTATCAACAATTGGTGTGCTAGTATAGGAAATGTGATCATGTGATGCTTAATGGTTTAATACCAATCCTGCCTAATAGGATAGTGGTGGCTATGGTTGTAAAAGAGCCAAAGACACCAAAATGTATGGGTGCTGAACTGAGTTCAGACCCATATGACTATATAAGCTATTGAGCTTAGATTGAAAATATTTTTTGTGTTTTCAATTTCATTCTCATGGTTTTGTAGTTAAGTAGAGATAAAAGGTGGTTGCTACAGGGTTGCATTAGATCCTAAAATCTCAGATCCAAAGCTCTTCACTGACAAAGGCCACAAGCCAGAAACTAGTCTGGGGATATTGGATGAGTAGGCATTAGATAGGGATTTTATGCACAAGCCTTCTGGCATCCATTGATTACTCTGTTTAGCACAGGTGGCAATACTGTATGGAGAGTTTTGCTCTGTTTATCAACAATTAATGTGCTAGTATAGGAAATGTGATCATGTGATGCTTAATGGTTTAAAAAAAAATTCCTATTTATTTTAAGAAGATAAAATATATGGGATTTGGATCAATATACTGGAACAATATTATTAAATTTCATTTTATTAATTTTTTTATTATTATGTTATGGATTGAAATTTTGTATTGTGTAAGTATACAGGACTAATCTAATCATTATAATTAAATACATTTGAATTATTAACTCATTACAAGTAGTCACTAGTTTTTATTCCATGACATTTTTGCATCAGTCTATACAATTACAATACAGCAATAGATGTTAATTTTTTACTATTATTTTGATTAAAGACAATCAATGTTAGCCTAAGTCATTGTGGATTAACAAAGTGGTTTAACATTAAAGAAGCTAATAATGGGTTTGAACCCAATCTATAAATGTTTATTATAAAGTGTAACGGGCACAGACGTCATTACATTGTTTTTTTTTATTAGTAAACATGAAAAAAAAATAAAAGTTCGCCAATAAAAACTTCTTTTTTAAGAATTAAAAATAAAAAAATCATCTTAAACTCGCATATATATAAAATTGCACAGATAAATAATTATTAAAATAAAACTTTATTAAAGAAAAAGTATTTTAAAACTAAATTTTCAGAAAAGATTTAGAGATAAAAATATATGTTTAAGTTTGAAAACAGATTAATTAATCTTTTGTAAAATGGAAATGATTATTTTAATTAGTAAACTAGCCTTGGGCATCTAAAATGTATAAGCAATGGTCAGATAGGAAAACAATAGGAACAGAATGGCCAATGAAAGAAATCCATCGGGGAAATCAGACCTCAATGGAAGGATCATCATCAACGATGATGTAACGTCCATTGGATCCTAAAGTTATGTATAAAAGAAAAAATTTGGAAATAAAAAGTGATTTGGTTTAATTAATTAGAAGGAGATGTGACTATATGTGTCAGTGTAGAGTTGAAAGAGAAGGGATTGAAAAGACGCACTCTTCAATCCCTTCAGTTGTTAAAAAAAAAAAAGAAATGAAACATCGCTTTTCTTATACTGAGGACAACAGGATCATCGGGGGATTTAATGTGGATTCCAAATGGCAAGCAACAGATAAAAGGAATGTTTTGAAATCGTAAGAACTTTTTGAACTCTCAGCTTTAAATATAAATAATTTATGAACATTTCTAAACAAAAGAACTCTAAATACTAAACTTTTCAATATTTATAAATATAAGAATTTCCTATCTAACTAAAGTAGTTAAAATGTTATTTGATGTATTTCTTTTGTAAAATCATTTCCATTTATATTTTTTTTGTTATTTAAGTTTTATTATGATTTCTGTTTTCCGATAAATTAAAATATATCAATGATAAACTTAAGTCGGGCGTGAATGGCTGTATAGATTTGTAAAGTTATATTAGGGGAGAGTAATCTTAGGTTTTTCATGTCATTGTTGAATTGGGTCAATGGATTGGATATATTGATGTAGTTAGTAGATGTAATGCAAGATTCGCTATGGGCAGAATCGCTTGTATACGCCGCACACTTCCTCTTGCCTAGGGAATGCGATCGTAAGTCGGCAAAATGACCGCAGTCCGTTTCTATGGAGTTTTTTTTTATTGTTCTTCTTGTTAGATTGAGGTAATATTCCTATCTGACAAGAGTCAATGTCTTATCTTAATCTATTTTGTGTTGCCGTATTCGTATTACATTGAATACATCGATATATCAGATGGATTGACGCCAGGTTGACTGCGAACTTTTAGCCTAAGGTTAAATGGGGATAGAATGTTTTATCTTCAAATGCAAACCTATGTAGTCTATTCATACTCAACACTAAATAAAAATGCATTAAATTTAAGTTGTTTATAGACACTTGCATGGATTCATTACCGGCTAATTATGTTTTTGGTTTTCATATTCGATCAAAATATATATAGACATTCGGTATATACTGATACCTTATGGTGAGTATCTAAAATGTATTTATTCGGATGTCTTTTAAGTTATTGGTGCCACTGCAGTATCTTACGATAAATACCAGTGGATTTCTTGTATTCCCTATGCAATTGACGGTATCAATGATTTTGTATTTTGATTGTTTATGTTTATTTTGAAATGTTTTAGCCATGTAATCTATGTAACCGATCTATACTCAACATTTATAAACAACTTTTATAAATCCCTCTGTGCAAACTTATAATAGCATAAAAATTAAAATGTAAATTTAAATTCTAAAATCAAGTTAAAACCCAAAGTAAAAGTTATTCTAAAATAATGTTAAATTTTATATATATGTGCGTAAATAAATGTTTGTATGTTAATTACTGGCAGTGGCTTATTTTATTCCTTTTTTAAATTATTCTTAGATAAGAATTTATTATAAATATAAATCTCTGCTATTCCAATGAGCTAGTGACTTGGGCTAACGACCGGAATCAAAATTTATAAATAAAAAAAATTTTTTTTTTTTTGACTTACGTATCTGCCTACTTTATAAATTTTTCTAGGTTCAAATGCCTAGATGGTGCCCTGTAGTGTAGATGACGTTAAGCTAAAAATCCGGATCGTTATAAAAGGTAGTATCCTGATCTATGGCATGACAGACTTATTATAAATAAAATAAAAAATATCTATAGTGACAAGAGATAGACCCTCTCTTTAACTGAATGTTTTATGGAAGTGATGGCCAGGAAATACGGGGATAATAGTTTTGAGACTAAATAAGTTTAATGGAAACTTTGTTTGATCATCATAGTTGATTAAGATATTCAATCCAAATATAATCAAATGTGGTTGTTCCCAACACTTATTAACGCCAGTATGTAAATTTTAGTTTAGGTATATATAAAAGTTATCTTTGGTTCTATCACTATATATATATATGATACTTAGTGAACACAATTACTCTTTGAATATTTAATCAGATTCTGATCTAGCCCTTCAAATTACATTAGATATTATAAATAAGAGCAAAGAACATAAGTACATCATCTACCCATCAGTGCAAGCGAATGATACAAATCGCATATGTTCATTAACTTAACCAAACACAAACACGCACAATGAGTTTATGGAAGATTATCAAAAATCACTTTGATTAGTTGTCTTAATTTTTTTTTTAAAAAATCAGAAAGAAATAGTCTTATTAGGCATTAGCCAATCCTTATAAGTTATTAATTCTTACGATATATTTAAAATAACGGAGTGAAATTATTAGATATAAAACAGATTCTATACAAATTTATTAAATTTTTTGGGGAGGCAATTTTAGATTACATCTCTAAACTATTGTAAATAGGTAATTTTTAGGATACAACGTACATTTGAAATGATGCACTCATTTTGCTAACTATTATAAGCCGAGGCTTGCTATTCAATGTTAACAAATTTGCAAATATTTCTATTTTTTCTTATAATATTTTTAAAAAAATTGTCTTTATTTTAAATTTTATCTTTTTGTCCGAACTAATACTTTTTCAAATGTTTAAAATGCTGCATAGATATTATTAGGCGATTACTACGTTAAGTACGATAGCTTAACATCATTTCAATTGTAACTATTTGAATATAAATGTTACGTACAGTTACCTTCATATAATTACAAAATATATTTGAAAGACTAGAGCTATTATTATTACGTAGACATAATTCCATGGTAAAATTTAAATGTTTACTCAGATAAAGCAATATAATTCAGTTATGCATTCTCTTACGCAATGTTAACCTACATATTTAAATGTCCAACAGAGAAATAATAATTATTATATGCATAAAATATATGTAAAGATTTAAAAGAATCTCACATCCACACTTACATTTTTTCACATGAAAAATGATGGTTACTCCATTTATTGCAAAATTCTTTATTTTTCTTTGCAGCTCCAACTACCGGGATTGTAAAATTATGAGACAAATGAAATTAACGGTGATTATTGTTGTTTCAAAAATATATTTATTAATTACTTTGTCTACAAATTGGAAAGGATATATACAAAGTTAAATGAGGTTATAAAGTGACTTTATGTTGTGTTTAACCTTAAACAAACCAATAGAATGGACGCAATAAGAGGAAGGTGCAAGGATTGAAAAAAATAAAAAATATTAATTTTCAATGGCCAATAAACGAATTACTAACCATACACTCTGATATACTTATATATGTCAAAACACAAAAATATTTAGCAAACATAGCAATCCTATAAAACAATTATTAAATTTGTGTTTGAAAATATCAATAATATAACAATCATTCAATATTTTGCATAATTATTATGTAAATACAAGTATTTAAACCGATTTTAAAAAAGAATTACCTTAAGAGAAATTTGAGATTTTTCACAGCCCAAGTTCTGTTGTGATTCTTTGCTTTTATCAACACGTGTAATTAATACCATTGGAGTTACTCACTGAGCAATGTCAGTAATTATTTGAGCATGATATGTTTATCTTTTTATATACTTACTTGCATCCTCCCTGTTTTTTTTGCATTAAATTGATTTTTAAAAGGTTTGATTTGTCAGTTATTCCCTAACTATAGCCTGTCCTGAAAATTTAATACAATTTTTATTACTCCTCCCATCCTATACTTATCTCACTTCTGTTCACATTTATTTGTTCGTGTATATATATATATATTGTAACCCAGTGTTTTTGGCACTTCGTTTTATTTAGCATTATTTCTGCATGAAATCAATACCATTCTTTAAGAAAAATAAAAAGATAGAATAACAATAATAATAATTGGTTAATAAAGTGTGCTATTCACTCACCTAGGCATGGTTTGTGTGAATAACTAATAGATTTCCTAATGCAATATATTTTTAAAAGAACATGAATAATTTAATTAAGATATTGTTTATTAAAACAAATTAATATAGTGTAAAACAAATATCATAAACAGTAGTTAATTTTTAGATGGTAGAGAAGAAAAGAAAAAAAACATAAATGTCAATTAAATAATTTTAAGATGTCTTATCCCAAAGAACAGTAACTTCTGGTAAATTCATTTGTAGAAAATAATTTATGAAGAATTGAAATCACTGATAATTCTGGTAAATTCATTTGTAGAAAATAATTTATGAAGAATTGAAATCACTGATAATTATTGTTAATTAAATGTATTTATTATTTTCATTGTCAAACTACTTTGTAATCCATTTAAATAATACTGAAAACTATATGATTGTAATAAGTTTTTCCTTTCTTTTGTTTATGTTATAATCAAATGATTATTGTTTTTCCTAGAAGAGGTCGCTAGAGTAAAAAAAAAAAAAAAGAATGACCAATTTCATACTCAAAAACATTTTTTTTAGTATAGTCTACTAGTCTTAAAAGGTTGAACAGTACAAAATTTTGTAAGATTATTTTTTTTAGTTTTTAAACAAGAATGAGCAAGATAATGAAGATTTTATTTATGACTGAAGAATAAATCCTCTGGTAAGGCATTCTGCAATTTTTATGCTATTCTCTACACTTTAAAAACCTTCTACATTTAAAGTTTTGCTTCGTGAAAGTTAAAGTTTTTAACAAAACCAAGAAAAATGAAGCCATTGACTAAGAATAATAAGTAATTTATTATTTTATCTCAGTTAAAGAAAACAAATAATTTCCAAGTGGGAAATAATTATTTAGTAACTTGTTAGTATTTATTAATATTTTCTTGGTATAAGAAAAAAATAATTGAAAGAAATATTATGAAGAAAAGTAAGAGGAACTATAAACATATTTTAGCGCTCTTTCTAGGTATCTCGTCTGCATTTAAAAATAATGTCATTTATACATTAAAATATGTTTTTATTCACCAAGAATTATTTAAAAATAATAATAATAATCATAATAATATTAAGCTACACATACACCTGCATTTTTTTTAATAGAAAAAGAACCACTCTTGTGAAATAAATGTTGAAGTATATACGTGCATTCTTACAAAAAAAAAAACTATTGAAAAATCAAATTCTAAAGTTGTGAATGGAAATTATATACCTTCAGTGACTTAAAAATAAAACCAAATTATATATTGTACTATACACCAAGTGGAATTGTTTAAACTTCATACATAATATAAGTCAACTGCAGTGATCAATAAATGTGTCTGTATCGTCTCTGTTATAATATTCGTTTTTCTTTTCGTGGATCCAAATTTTAATAGTATAATTCAAGTGAGAATTAATCTTCAATTCTATTATAATTTTCTTTACATGATTATTAGAAGTGCTAAATAAAAGAAAACTTTTCATTAGAAAAAAAATGTGTTTATTACTTTCAGTGCTTCGTAAAATTTGATTGGATAAAAACTCTTCACCTGGATAATCAGCTCACAGAAAAATAGTTCTGCTAATGAGATAATATGTATTTGTTTATTGAATGTTTTCTTTTAAAGGAAACTAATTCGTAAAATTTTATTTTGTGTTATAATATTAATATATGCTAAGATATATCTGTCACATAATATTTTAAGAATCTTGTACTGACAAAGGTATGTCTTACTATAATTATTTTGGGTAAGTTTGTATTTAAGATGAAATCTATGAAACATATCCGATTTATTAAATGCAGTGACAGATATAAACTTTGCATGTTTGGTACTTAAAAGAAAAATATTTTATATTTATTTAATGGGTAAAATAAATGTTTTAATTTATTGGAAGTAACTTTAAAAAGAAATACAGGCTAAAACAAGATATTTCTTGTTTAAAGGGTCAACAGAATTTATATTATGTTAATTTAGTAACAGTTATTCTTTAATAGCACATCCACTTTATTTAGTTGAAGCTGATATGCTACCTAGTGCTTTTGAATGTTCCTTCATTAGAATTAAAATTATTATATTTTTATGCTGTCATGTTCATTGGTTTCAGATATTGATCAAAGTATACATTGTAACATAGGTTTATTATGATTAGTGTGTTTTCTTAGCTTGCCTAAATGTAGCGTTGATTTATGCTTAATATCAGTATATGTAATACTTATAATGTATTTTATTTTGTGGGATGAAAATGATCTCCCCAAAATACTTTATTGTTGCATGAGAGGAATAGTTTTAGATATAATGTTAGGGTATGTTTGATAGCCCATGTGATAGATTCTCATGAATAGAACAATCAAGAGTTTATATAGCATTTAGGATGCTTAATTTGTTGAAATCCCAAGAGAGGATTATACTTGGTGTGTGTTCGTTTTTATGCCTGAGTAAGAGGCAAGAAACCACCAAAATACTTTAGTGTAGTAGTTTACTCTGCAGACATTCGTTGTTATTCTGCATTTCTCATGTGAATATAGATAGTTCCACCATAGAAGGTGTTGATTATTGTGCTTTGTTTTAAAAGTTACGGCAAGGATAAATGCTAGGTTGGAGGTATTAGTTCCTCAAGGTGCACTTTAGTATCAATAGTGCCTTAGTAACTGAGATCAATATCTGTATTGTGCTGCTGAATCTTGCTAGTAGTTGACAAGCAAATCAATGGAGAAAGTAAGTTAAAATTGCGTAATTTAAAATGCTTATTTGCTGGAGGAATATTCAAATGCAATGTTTAATGTTAGTTAATAATTAAGAAATATTCATAGTTTAAATTACACTTATAAATAAAATATTTATTGTAACTTAAGTGGACATTAAGTTAAATGTAAGATGGTGAGTACAACTTCTGATAAGTGACTCATAATTAGAATAGGTTGTTCAATTAAAAACCATAACTTAATTAACTTTATTAGGAATAAATTTAATATTTTTCGTATTTCATATTATAATATTAATCAATTAAAAACAAAAATAGTTAGTCAATAACTTTAAGTAAAAGCTTTATAGAGAGTTTACCAAACTTATAAATTAGAGTATTGGTAAATGAGATGTACTTTTTAGTTAGTCAATTCGATGCAATCGCATGATTGCAAACAGATGAAGTTATAATTTTAATCTATACCCAAACAATAGACAAATTAATGTTGATTTATGTTTTGTATCAGTGTGAGATTATTTAATAAATTTGTATATTTTTTTCTGTGATAGTAATAAATTATAGTCTTGTTAATATTTGTTGTAGATTCCTTTTTTTTATATGCTAAATATAAGTGTGTTTGCACAATATTTTCAAAACCTTTTCTTGAGTCCGAAATCATTTCAAACTCTCAAAAACTTAATATACCAGATAGACAAATTTACTGCAGATAGGAATATTTCATTTCATTTTATTTTAATGAGAATTATTTATGGAATTGCAAACTTCAGACTAAACATTTTGTAAGTGTAAAAATGAATTTATTCCCAAGTCATTAACTCTGACTGCACATTATTCCATTCACATTTTACTTAAATTGACGAAGTAATGAGTCTTAGTTAATTTATTGCGTTGTCATGGATGATGAAAGGACACAAAAAGCACCCTTGTCTTTTTATTATTCTGACTGAGATTCTGGATAAAAGGGCTGTATTATTCAAAATTGTATGTCAGTATTGAGTATAATTATCACCTCTTTAAATAATATAGTAGTTGCTATGAGATATGAAGACACATTGACTTTGAAGTAAAGTAAATGTTTCCTATAGCCGACCAGAATGCCAGTCATATATGACAGCACAGTACTGTCGAGCATTTTCCTAAATTAAACAAAGAAACCCTGAGATTATTATTGTCATTATAATTATTCTTTAATTAAGAAGTGATCAATTATTATTGATATTACAATCGTGGCGTGGCTTAAAAGAATTTAACTTATAATTGTGCTAAGAAGGTTATTTTCAGATCATATTGGCAAATGATTTACATAATGGATATATATTTTTTTTTTGGTAACATTAACAAGATGACAAGTTATCATCATTGTTTAAAAGTGCAAATATTTATAACTCAGAGAATGTGTTTTTGGTAAAGAGAGGATATTATTTTATTCTAAATTTTTAATTAGGGAATGATGACAGTTTTTTTTTTCGATCTTCCCCAAGATATTTATTTTACTAATGATAATTTGTTGATTTTAATTTTTCTTTATCTTAATTGCATATCTCTGCAGCTGAACCTTCTTATAACTAACCGACCACTGAGCTAGGCTGAATATGTACATTGGTGAGCATGCAGATCACCGAGAATAAACTTTATTAGGTTAGAAAATGATATGCCTAATTATAGAGAAGATTGATGTATTGAGCTTAAACTACATCTAGATTCGTTAATACTAGTTACTAATATTAGAAGGTTAGAAATGTTATATAGTTAGAGTTAATAAGTTTATATATGTTTTTATAGGTTAGAAATGACCGACTATCGATGGCTATGGCTATGTTGCCACGATGATAATTTATTTGGTAGATTAAAATATATATATATATTGTCATATGTGTTCTACATATATATATTTTGTCGTAAAAATATATTCCCTGTATCTTTTCTGGATTTTCCCCCATATTTTAGAAATACACTGGCAAGTATTTTTACTATTCATGATTTTTTTTTAAAAAAAAAAAAGATCTTACTATAAACAATAAATTTATACATAGTTTAAAATTCAAAATAGAACTTAACATTTCACGTTTAATAGTCTAAAAACATTGACGAATGTTTTCTTTTTTTTTGTTCATCATTCAACAAGATAATTGTGAAACCATATTTCACTTAGGTCATAATGATACTCATAAATGTAACAATTCCTGAGGCCACACTACAAATCTTAAATTTTTATGGTAGGTATTTTAAAATTATATCAGAATGCTATTATTAGTATTCATGAATTCAATGTAAGTGTTTGACTTCAAAATTATCGTCTAAACATCAATAAAAATCATAGCAGTGAAGCTGAGTAAGCTTGTGGTTTTAAGACCTGTAGAGGTCCCTACTATCGCATTTTTATACGCATGTGCTTGAGGCTACAGCCTTAATGAAAGCTTCTGGTCTTAAGACCTGTAGAGGTCCCTACTATCGCATTTTTATACGCATGTGTTTGAGGCTACAGCCTTAATGAATATTACTTACGTATCAATGTGCGTTTAAATAAATTTATAATTAAAAATTAATAATGTAATTTTCTTATTTATTTCCATAATTGCAACTTGTGTCAGAAAACTATAAATTAATTTTAGTAAGTAATGTTGCAACTTGGAAAATACCATAAAGAAATTTTTATCATTATGAATCAAAGATTTATCCATTAATCATTTTTTAATACTTTTACAGATGGATTTTCAATTGGCATTGTGATTGAATTTTGGGGTATAACATCACTGATACATAATTGTCTGCCATTTGAATTCTATTGATATATTTACATCTACAATATGTAGGCAGGCCAGCTCCCATCTCATTAATTATGATGATTTCTTCAATTTTACCAAATCAATCAGTTATCAGGAAAATTGTTGTCAAATAAAGGGTCGCTATATTTTTTTTTTTAAGTGACTTAACTTTTATGAATTGCCAAATAACTTCATGTAATCTAAAACCATTGTTTTTGTTGTTCTTCTTTAAATTTTATATGATAAAGCAATTGACCTAAGTCCCCATAAATAATTATTTGTTTGTTTATGTCTGCTATTTCTATATACATTCTAATGCTCCAAAGTGGAATCTATGCCAGCATATTACTGAAACTATAATTAATCATTTACATTTTTGTTTATAGGTGACAAAGGCACTCGTGATTAATTTATTAGTATGAAATTCTTTTTGATCATCAAAATTCAGCCTAGAATACCATGAAATTTATTTGAAATATCAATGGAGTATTATTTTCTCAGTATCTTCAATGTCAGTCTTGTTTTCTGATACAATTGATCCAGTTATACCTTATTATTTTTTAAGCATTTCATACTAATAAAAGTGCTAAAGTCTTCTTTGATGTTTATCACAATATCTACATATGGACATATATTTTTTTTTTTCTAGGTTTGGGACAAATATTGAAGATCAAAACCTATGTTTGCATGAAATAATATTTAAAACATAGTATGTTTGAGATTATGTACGTGTGGAAGATATAAATACTAGAACTAAATTGAATGTCAAACTAATTAATAAGTAAATTAAGATATGTTGTTGAATTGTAAATGCTATAAACTTTTTTTTTCCAGTTTATTACATAAATTAAGACATTTAAAAAAGAAATAAAGATATTAGCAATGAGAATAAAGAAAAAAATGTAATATAACATCACTACTGTATTGTTACATGGTAATATGAATAAAAATATATTTTATTTTAAAAAAACCTGATATAGTCAATTCTTAGGAATTAAATTACTTTCTGAAGCATATGCGAGGATGAAAAATGTTTGCATGTGCAGTTGTTATTTTATTTTTAAAAAACCTGATATAGTCAATTCTTAGGAATTAAATTACTTTCTGAAGCATATGCGAGGATGAAAAATGTTTGCATGTGCAGTTGTTATTTTATTTTTAAAAAACCTGATATAGTCAATTCTTAGGAATTAAATTACTTTCTGAAGCATATGCGAGGATGAAAAATGTTTGCATGTACAGTTGTTTTTGTATATGCTGTCTAAAAAGCTCTATTTCTTTTGTAATAGGGTTAAAAAATATATTTACCTTAAGAAGTTCATAATTTAAAAGCATCCTGGATAGGTGATGATTAGTAAGTAGTTTTTATATTTTTTTGTAATTGTAGATTTCATCATTTACTATTACAAAAAGAAATACATCCACAACTTTCAAAGTTTTTATTACACTAATAATATATATATATATTGTAACGGTCCGGGTTTTCCACCAGAAGAAGGGGAATGCATCTTACTAGGTCAGGCCTAGGGTCTTTGGGTAGGATGACATGAATGATGCAATGAAGTACCTAACCAATGATCATGCATACTTCCAATGGGCTAGCTCTAGGTTTACACATTAAATTCAGACACAATTTAGGCTAGTTCATCCATACCTCACCCTTTTTTTCGGATTCCACACATGCCTCAGAATTCAAACCCAGGGGAAATGTTGCACTCAGCTCGCTTCAGGGATGAATTTACCTTAAATAACAATTACAATACCTTTATATGGATTCTAATCAAGTAAAGGACTCATTTAACCATATTACTATAGTATAATGTAAAAGGTGTGTGTGTGTGTGTGTACACACATGTATGGTTAGGAATTAATGATCAAATAACTTTGATAAACTAGAGACCATTTAATGAAAACCAATTTTAAAAATGTTTATTAACAAACAAATTCAAAAACTCTTTTAACATAAAAAAATAAGTATATACATGTCTGTGTGTCAAGTAGGTATCCATACCATATTATTACATATTAATGATTAAATATGTTTTACTACTCCAACCCTTCCCATGGTAGGTGTACATAAAGCTACTACATATTTGCAAAATAGATAACAGTAATGAAAAGAAAAATTATTAATTCATTGTTACAATGATCGCGAAGCTAACTAACTATTTAACATATGAAGATGTGTGCAACAGCTTCATGGTCTTATTCCAACTACAGAGATTCCATCTTCTTAACTATGTACAAGTTTGATAGAAAAGAACATTCACAAAAGATTATTAGTCATTCATACTGGATAAACATATATAAACTAATCATTAGTTAACAAAAAAAAATAAACAACACAAATTCTGCAAATGCATATTTTTAATATAGAATATCAAATAAAATCTTATCTTTTATTCCATATTGTAGTAAGGATGATGATAATATCTAATGTCATGTCACTAAGGAGGGAGATTTAACCTAAATTTTATTCAATAAAAAAAAAAGTTGTCTAATTTAACAACCTTCTTCCCTGCACTTTCTTGACTTCAATTATAATAAACTCTTCCAAGTTATAGATTTAGATTTCCAAGTGCAGATGTGAAATAAAAAAAATTCAGAATTCTTCAAACATGTATGTAAAATAAAAAAAAATACCCAACAAATTAAGACTTTCTTCAAGTTATCTTGCATAATATTCATGAATTAGGCAACAAATGTCTATGATAGATACAATTCATCACTGTTCTGGTTATATTTCTATGGCAAGTCATGCATTACTCACAGGGACTCTGACATATTTGGAATATTATTTTCATCTTCTGTTGTTGTTTTCATTATGTATCCTTTGGGATGTTTAAAACAAGGCAGTTGATGTTTCAGCAGGGATTACACAGTTGAATATTAAACCATCATGCTTTCTATTGTCAGGGCTGATAACATTTTAGCTCTACAAATTAGCAGCAGTACATTGTTTTGCAGTTCATAAACAATTAAAATTTTCTAAATTCAATGTTTGTTATTTAATAATTTTGATAAAAACAGAATTATTCCATTATTTATATAACTATTCTGATGTTCTATTTTCTTATTTTATCCGTCTTTGAAGAATAGTGTGATCATTTTTATTTTAAATGTCTATTTAAATCAGTTCAATTATTTTATGCAACTGCATGAATCTATTAGAAATTCTTTTTATTAAATATCTGCTGCAGTTTCTTATAATTTGCATTACAACAATCAAGTGAATAATTTGAAGTGCTCAAATAAGCTGACCATGTTCTCTAAAATTTCAATATTCGATTTTTAGATGTTGTTGTTATACAGCTTTTGCATTCTTTTTAAATAATGAATGACAATGAAAATGAACTGGGTTTGTTTTTATACTGGACTCAGGCTTTTGTTGTTTAGTATATTCACATTTTATTTCCTTTTTCATCGTTGTGTGAACCCTATTGTTGCATGTATCATATTGATTATAAATAAAATAAAATTACATAATAGAATTATGCTTTCATTTTTTCACATTGGTTACCTAGTGACTGGTTTGACATTAGGTCATTACCATGTTTATTTAGTCTAAGTCTTGTATAATGATGTACAATACACTGACATTGAACTCATTGTTTGCATACATATATATTAGTACAATTTCTTTTTAATTAGGGTTTTCATTTTTCGAATAGATAAGTGAAACTAATCTATCAAGATATTTTCTTAATATAATGAAAAATAAACATTTGTTCATATTGTAACGGTCAAGTTTGTACATTTGCGTAACAGAATTCAGAGTCCAAGCAAAGAGACCGAAACTGACCAGACTAGGATTGTGACATTCCAAATCCGACTACACTTCAACTCATAAGCCAGTACTCCAAGACTCAAGACCCTACGAATGACTATCTTGAAATTACACGTATACCCTTTTATTCACGGCCAACATAGGTCAGGGAGAAGCAATAAGACTCATGATTAAAATTGCTATTATTGATAGCATCTAAGTATAATTAACTTAATGGAGACTTTATTAATGCGTAGGTTTTACACATAAATAATTAATAATTAGAATTGGATTGAATAATGAGACCGAGAATGGACTAGGTTAATTTACTATAGTTTTATTTCCTTCAATAAATCATAATTTAACCCAAGATATATATCACAACTTATATAATACATGAAAATGCACACAGGCATTGAATGGCTGAAGAGTGTTTAGGTATACTCTTCGTATAGATTCACTTACAAGATATTATGACAAATAATTGTTCTACTTAGGTAAGATGAATATAACACGTGATAATCTTATAAATTAATGAGCAGTACATAAATAAATCATCATTGATTTTGATAAGTTACAATTTAAATACAAATATATATAACGAATTTATATAGGGCATGCATGCCTTTAATGGCTGAAGAGTGTTCATGTATTCTCTTCATACAGAATCAATTATAAGATATTAAGGCAAATAATTATTATGCTTTAAATAAGATGAAATTAACAGGTTTTTCATTTTATAAATTAATGATAGCAGTAAATAAATAAATTATCACTGTGTCATGTCTATAGAGGAAAATATGCCAACTCCTCTTAATTTGTGCTGTATACAAGTAATTAGACTAAGCCTTGGTTAACACTTACGATGGACATTATTTATCCGTTTCTATATTTATTCATTTTGTCTAGAATCGGCTACAATAAATTAGATTGAACATGCTTCAAGAGTATCTCAGACAATTACTGAAAGTAATGAAATTGGGAGGTAGAGTTGGCTGCTCTGGATGTACCAATGTGCTATAGCATGATCAAATACAATAGTAAAAGTCGCTCTGTGGATGGATTGGTAGATCAAGGGTTTCTGCGACAAACGCCAGTACCCTGAAACCGATCGTTATGCTGCATGAGAAAGGAACAATTAGTTTAGAAATGGCGGGGGACTTACATGCTGACCTGGCCTTAAACTCAGGCTTCACAACTGCCCCCATGAGAGGAAGATGTGCTGGCTTAACCGAGGCACCATCTTAAAGATGTAAATATACATAGCAGCAAAATGAGAAAAATATTTAACTAAATTAATCACATCCGCCAAGCAAAGAATTTTATAAATTTAATATTCTACAGACAAAAACAATAGCTTATTAGCTTGATCAAATAGAAGCCAATTCTTATGTAGCATGATAAAATAGATGCTATAGATGGGAATAGTTATAGTTATTCTTTACTGTTCCAGTTCAATCCAATTAGTTATTTATCAAATAATTAATACTTAAAAGGAGGGAAAGTATATTTGGAGGGATTTATAAATAAATTAACTAGCAAATATAAATATTTCTCAAGGCTAGTCTATTTTTTAGTATAAAATAAATTAAAATTAATTTCTCACTGAAATAAACCACATTGCAAATTTACAATCAAATAATTACTAATAAAGAAAAAGCCACATTGCAAATTTACAATGCAGAAAAAGGCTATAAAATAATTATGTGAAGAGATTTTAATTACTCTCTTCTTAAAAATATTGAAATTTAGTGTTCACTGTTTTGAAGCATCAGCATATCATACAATAATTATTAAAAACTAAGTAATTAAGAAAGAAATATAGACATAACTGCAGGTGCTTGAGCTGGAGTTTGGTGAGCTTTCTGAGTGGCTTGTGGCATCCTTTTCTTTTCCGGTTAGGCTGTAGATCTTATGGCAGCATGCTAGATATGAGTGTTGGATGGAAGCGAACCAAACGCCTCACTATGGAGTGAGAGCCAAGATTGCCCCACTCGCCTGACATTTCAGTTCAAAAACTAAACTTAACCATCATGGTAAATGCTATTCAAAATGGAGTCTCTTTCTTTGTCAAGCTCAAAACATGGCCTATTTATACGTTCATCTTATCAGTTTTAACACCTTTTAACACCTTTTAAGAATTTATTTTGCCTCAGGGTTATACATTTTAATTAATTTTACCAAACATATAATCTGATTTCAAATATGCTGATAAGTTTCTGAGGTGTTATAACTTTCTCTTAATTCTAAGTTTTAATTAAATTTTCCAAACGCATACAATTTTGATTTTAAATAATCTATTGATAAATTATTAAAGCATTGTAGTTATAACTTTTCTTAAGGCTTTTGTGAAGCCATTTTGCTGTAAACAATTTTAATTAGTAAGGTACAAAAATAACTTAATTTTTATATCTGGCACAATTTCAATTAGCCAGATTTTTAAATGTCTTTTTAAACTTGACCTAAGGTAGGTGTGTTTGTTAATTACATACTTGTTTACGACAAAATCTGTTTCTAACCAAAACTTTTAATTAAAAAAAAAACATTTAATTTTAAAGAAAACTTTTCAACATATTAGAAATAAACCTTTTTAACATATTTTAAATCAACCTTATTTAAAATATTTTACATCTTTTAATATTTTGAATCAACATAATGAGATTTAACGTTTTAAATCATGCCACCCCTATATACATTATAAATATAGGTTGGATTATACATCCACATACGAATTAAAATAACTTTATTAATAAATTGACCCCTATCAATATTTAACATAATAAAAGTATTTTATTAAAATATTACGCAATACTAATAATAATACGCTATAATTCTAGCAATAATAAAAGTATTTTATTAAAATATTACGCAATACTAATAATAATACGCTATAATTCTAGCAATCCTATCTAATTATAGCGTTCTTTCATATGTAAATATATAATGATGTTCAGACAGCCATGACAGCAAATTGTAGCTTTATTTTACATATATAACTATTTAAATGAGATTCAAATCTAGCACGGACGAGTGGGCTGTTAGGTTGATGATGAAAGTAAAAAAAAAACAATTAAAAAAAAAGACTTTGCTTATGTTTAGTTGGGATTACAATCATGAACTTTGGATTCATTTATTAGTTCTACGCTAAAAAAATTTATACACAAAGTTAAATACTTATAACAAAATGCTCTCCAGTCACAACTACCAATGCACAATAAAATTAGTCGCAATTTGCAACATATATATACATAATTAAAGCACGAATCATTCAATATTTGTAGTATATAAGCTGTTCTATCCGAGTGGATATCCATCATGGTTAGAATGGGATAGAGATGTTAGTTTTTTTTTTAATATATTCTGGGGAGAGGCAGATCCTTCATCAAACTACTATAGACTTTAAGTAAGATCTGTGCATTGTTTAACAATTAGCTGTTCCTTGCCGGATTAAAACAATATCCCTAGGTTATCCTCATCATCGGATATACCACCATATTCCTGATCTCTTAAGCTTAAAGGTGGTTGTTTCCTGTATTTTCCTAATACTTCATTAGTGAATGGCAGGGATCAAACCCATCCCTTATTCTCTATTTTGATCTTGTTCTGGCAATCTTTCCTGGCTTCCTTTGATACTGTCTCAAACAGGCTTTTTATCCCTGTTAGCCTCACCCTCTTCTGATTAGTATATGGGTCCTTTCTCTTTCTGTTCTTTTCTTTTGCCTTATTTTTCGCTCCTCTGCTTGTTTTCAAATTCTCCATTCTCTTTCCATAGATCCCATCTATTCCCCAGAGTTCCTTATTCAAGGCTATTCTGTTCATTTGGAGCTCCCACTTGAAATTTCTTACCCATTCTCTCATTTTAGATTCTATGTCTACTGACTCTTCATCCTCGCTCTCTATGGTACTTGACCTTTCTTTTTCTTCAAACCTTGTCAGTTTGTTGCCCTCAAAAATATTAGTCTTCATTATCCTCTTCAGCTAAGTCTCCTGACATCTTTATTTCCTCCATTTTTAACACCTGTACTTTATTCTCCTCTTCCTAACCCTTCATCTTCCTTGTCCTTTTCTTTGACACCTTGATCTGTGACTTTCATGTTAAATTAGAGGTTTTCTGTCTTGCCCATTAAATTGAGCTCCTTAACATGCTCTGGGATAATGTTCCCTTCATGGATAGCTTCTTGACTCCTCTGTGCCAGATTTCCTTTTAATTCAGATATTTCCTCTGATTTTCTTTTGTACTTCTACATATTCTTGAATCTTGAGGCTGATATCTGTCCCCATTTTGGAGACCCTCTCCTCCAGATTTACTTCCTGATTGGTCTGCCCTCTGATAGCCCTAATTTGTTCCTTGATCACCTCTATCTCTATTTTCCTCTTGGTTTTTGTTGAATTTTTCCATGAGTTCCACCTGAACCTCCTCACATTTTAGCTGGTAGCTGATCCTCAATTCCTGAAGTTCCTTGTATACCCTATCCTCAAACTGTCTAGTTCTTTCTTCCCTCTGCTGATCCCTTTCATCTCTCCTCAGATCCCTTTCTTCTACCTCCTGTCTATACTTTTCCTCACTTTCTTCTCTCCTCTGATCCCTTTCCTCTACCTCCTATCTATGTTTTTCGCTCATTTTCACTTTCTCCATTTTAATTTGTTCAAGTATTGAACTCATCTCCAGACATTCACTTTTGGCTTTATCTGTTGGACTAGAGGCAGGCTCTTTCCTCTATGTACCTATTCTGTGCTGTCCTCCATGCTGCTACTATCTTCTGTAATTTTTCTTTCAGACCTTAATGTAATTCCTTCTCTTTCCTTCTTCCCCTTCACCCATTATTTCTTTTTCCACTTCCATATTGCTGTTTTATTCTAGTTAGCATACAATACTAATTAATTTATGGTGACTTTCTTTGTTTATAACATGGCTATTAACTATACTCTATGAATAAAAATGGCCTATCCACTTCCCATCTTATTCCGATGCCTAACTGTATTAATATGCCTATAAATTTATCCCACTATATTTTTACTTAATTGACTAAGACCCGCCCATCTTTTCAAATATGACTACATAAAACTTAATAAAATGACTAAAAAGGTAACTCACCCTTGGTCTCTTTTTTTCCAGCTGCTTTTAAAATAAAACTTCAGTGGTTCATGATTATAACCTAATTTGGTTTACACGTCTGTGCCAGTTTCAAATATCTAACTATTGATTTGACCCTACTTTTTATTCCATTCTCATCCAATTCAATTCGTAAATTTTTTTTTTAAAAAAAGGGTCCCCCTTTTCTTTTAAACTTAACGTTTCTTTTTCCACCTCTGATGACAAATTTATATGAGAATGACTTATAGCTTGTTCAAATCATCCTCGGGCGCCAGTCACCAGTGGGCAGGAAAGATTACACAAAATTCATAAAATATTTAATGACCTATTCAGTGCGTGGAATTAATTGATGTGTCTCCTGATTTATTTTATTTTTTTCAAATACCCAGAAAAATACTCTACATATATTATTAATGTTCAATTAGTTCAGGGTTATGAAGAATGATCATAGTTCCATGCTTGGGTGTTCAAACCTGGGGAAAAAATACTCTACATGTCTTCCAAAAAATTTTTGCGATAGATCAGGGAGAAAACTTTTACATATATATAATGAATGATCTTTACAGGGAGTGGAATGATTGGCCATACAAACCCGGGAAAAAAAATACTAGGTAACAGTCAAGTTTGTACATTCGTGTAACAGAATTCAGAGTTCAAGCAAAGAGACCAGAGCTGATCAGACTAGGATTGTAACATCCCAAGTCCGACCACACTTCAACTCGCAAGCCAGTACTCCAAGACTCAAGACCCTATGAATGACCACCTTGAAATTACATGTAGTATATACTTTTATTCGCGGCCAACATAAAACAATAAGACTCATGATTAAAATTGCTATTATTGATAGCATCTAACATATAATTAACTTAATGGAGACTTTATTAATGCATAGATTTTACACATATATAATTAATAATTAGAATTGGATTGAATAACGAGACTGAGAATGGACTAGGTTAATTTACTATAGTTTTATTTCCTTCAATAAATCATAATTTAACCCAAGATATATATCATAACTTATATAATACATGAAAGTGCTGCAAGCATTTAATGGCTGAAGAGTGTTCAGGTATACTCTTCGTACAGATTGACTTACAAGATATTAAGGCAAATAATTGTTCTACTTAAGTAAGATAAATATAACAGGTGTTCATCTTATAAATTAATGAGCAGTACATAAATAAATCATCATTACTTTTGATAAATTTAAATACAAATATATTGTACCATATGGTACAAATATATTGGCATTTGGGTAAAAGCTAAAGGAAAAAGTAAAGTTAGCAATCTTATTAAAAAGACGCAATTAAATTTTTTTTAGTTTGTATAATTTTTTTTTTTAAAACATACAATGAAAGTTACATTTTTCATTCGTTTTTTTTTTTTATCTAATTAAAAATTGGAAAGAACAAGACACACAAATTACTAATCCAGAAAAGCTAAAAAAAAATCTTTTTAGCTAATTAAAGATGGCAGAAAGACTTTATGAAAAAGAGAACTTAGTAATTGAAAAATACAAAAGAATGCACAAGATTATCAACGTGTATTTTTAACAAAAAAGAAAATAGATGCACAGAGAATTCTAAAAATGGATCGCAACTATAAAAGGTCAGAAAAACTTAAAACTGAGCCTTTGTCTTTTCCTATCCTGGACTACTCTATGCAGGACTACCATTACTCAAATTTTGTTTTTCTTTTATGTTAGATTTTGATATGTGAATTATATTTTTTTCTTTTATGAATATTTAATTTAATAAAATAAGAATAAAATTGTGTACTTACTTTAAAACCATAATCATTTATTAAACATTGGTGAATAGATTTATTGTTTATGTTACCTATTTCTCTTTTCCTGTCAACATACCTCACAAAACTAGCTAAATACATCCTATAAGAGTAGGCGCCTATATTAAATATATTTTAAACTCGAACCTTAAGTACTGTTTTTGCATGCAGGCAGAAAAAATTGGAAATACACAAACCAAACAAATAACTCATCCAATAGGTTTGTTTCCTCCCAGCCCTGAGAACAAGCTAGCTAGGGTCGGGCACCAGATTTTAAAATCATTTAGAATATTAGGGAAAGTATAATTCTTTCTGTATTAGTGAGATTGGTGCTTGAGGTCGGTTGTTACCCAACACTCATAAATATATCTTTTCCGGAAGATTTTAGGAATAGTGACCATTACGGAAAATTCCTAACATCCTGATATAGGACATGCACATCTTATATATAAATTCAACTTATAAAATTTCCTCAAGAAAACTGATTCATATTTGAATTTGATACGGTAGACAGTAAGGTGTTATGGTGACTAAACAGCCATAGTTTTATAATTGTTATCCCGTGATGTCTACATATCCATTTTTTAAACATATCTATTTTGTGCAGACGTATTTGATACAGAGGGTCGCGTGTTTTTGATAATAGAATAATGAATCGTTTCTGTAAAAGCAAAAAATATATTTTTAGAACTGAAAGGAAAAAAAATTATACCTCTCAAGGTAGTAAAATAACAATCTTTAAAACCTCCTGATTAATAAAATGTTCATTTTCATGACTTTCCCAATCATTTTTAGTAGTTGCATTGTAATCACACAATCGACAACTAAATAAATGATTAGTAATTAAAGACTCCTTCGTTGTATTTTTTAAGTTATTATAAATAAACCTTTTGTTTTTATACAAAGTGCAATTAAAAGATTCTATTTTTGCATGTGCATTTTCAGAAATTTTAAAAATAACATCATCAAAAGTTTTCAGTCCAAATAAACTACGTTGTAAATATTGTTCTAATGTCTGTGTTTCTTCTAGTCTTTTTAAATGATTTCCATAAGTCTTGAATTTACATAAAGTGCACTGAAATAATTTTTCCCCTGTCTCTTTTCTTTCATGTCTACTGAAATGACTTTTCAAACATGTTTTAAATTCACATAAGGTTTGTAGAAAATGAGTTTCTCTTGTATGCACTTTTTCATGTCTTGTAAGAGTTTTATCAGAAGTCTTCACTTCTCCAATGTGTGTTCTCTCATGGTTTCTTAAATAAATTTCACTATATGTCTTAAAATCACACCCAGTGCACTGAAAATAATTTTCTCCTGCTAGGACTCTTTCAAGAGTTTTTAATGGATCTTCATCAATATTCTTATATTCATATAAACTGCAGTGGAGTGATTTTTCTGTATGTGTTCTTTCATGTCTTATTAAATTACTTGTATTAACAGTCTTGAAATCACACATAAAACATTGCAATGATTTTTCTCCTAAATGTGTTTTTTCTTGTATTTTTAAACTAGTTTTAACAGAGGTTTTTAACTTGCATGAAATGCACTGAAAAGACTGCTCACCTGAACGAGTTTCGACAGAAGCCTTGAATTCACACAAGCTGCAATGTTTTATACCTGTATGAATTCTTTCATGTCCACTGAAACAATCTTTAGTGGCTGCATTGATTTGACATGAACTACATTGAAAAGAATTTTCTCCTATATGTGTTCTTTCATGTATTTTAAGAATCCTTTTTATAAACGTTTTAAATTCACAGAAAGTGCAAGAAAAAGGTGCTGTATGTCTTTTTACATGTTTTGTTAAATTACTTTTACCTACAGTTTTGAATTCACATAAAGTACATGAAAAGGGTTTTTCTCCAGTGTGTCTTCTTTCATGTGTTCTTAATATTTCATTCCGTGTAGTCTTGAATTCACACAATGTGCAAGTGAAAGGTTTTTCACCAGTATGCATTCTTTCATGTTTTCTTAAATTACTTTTAACTGCAGTCTTGAATTCACATAAACTACATTGAAATGGTTTTGCTCCTGTATGAAATCTTTCGTGTATTTTTAATTGTTGCTTATACGCAGTCTTGAATTCACATAAAGAGCAGGAGAAATGTTTTCCCTGTGTATGCTTTCTTTCATGTTTTTTTAAATAGTCTTTATGTGCAGTTTTAAATTCACATAAAGGGCAAGAGAAAGATTTTTGTCCTGTATGATTAATTTCATGTCTTCTTAAATGCCGTTTAGCATTAGTTTTGAATTCACACAAACTACACTGAAATGGATTTTCTCCTGTGTGCCTTCTTTCGTGTATTCTTAATTGCTCCTTATTTGCAGTCTTAAATTCACAGAAACTACAGCAGAAAGGCTTTTCTCCTGTATGAATTCTTTCATGTTTTATTAAATGTTCCTTCCTTGAAGTCTTAAATTCACAATAAACACAGGGGAACGGTTTTTCTCCTGTATGCATTCTTTCATGTTTCGTCACATTACTTTTAACTGCGGTTCTGAAGTCGCACAAACCACATTGAAAAGGTTTTTCTCCTGTATGCTTTCTTTCATGTATCCTTAATCTGGACTTCTGTGCAGTCTTAAATCCACATAAAGTGCAAGCAAATGGTTTTTCTCCTGTGTGCCTTCTTCCATGTTTTCTTAAATAACTTTTATATGCAGTTTTAAATTCACATAAAGGGCAGGAAAAAGGTTTTTGTCCTGTATGCTTAATTTCATGTCTTTTTAATTTTCCTCTAAATGCAGTCTTAAATTCACACAAAGTGCAATGAAATTTTTTTTCTTCTGTAATAGTTTTTTCCATATTGTTTTAGAAATCGTTTTACCAATAGTCTTATATTAGTAGCCATAAGAATATAATTTGTAACATTTTCTTTATACTTTTCTATATGGCTACTTTCTTGTTTTCTCAAAAATATTAATTTTTAATTATTTTACTAGACAAAAAAAATGCTATTTTTCTCAAAAGTATATTTTCATAAAGAACATAATCTTGCATGTGTGATATCTCTAATATTGATAAAATGACACAGTTTTAAACTTCTCATTGATCAAATGTTTTTAATTGGGAAAGCAATTTGTATTTTCTATTAGGACATTCTTGAAGCTTTACATATATTCAGTAATATATTTACATTTTAAATAAAATCCTAAAGAAATTTAGCTAATTGTTTTTATCTGTTAAAGAAGACAATAATGCACAGAAATGACTTTTTACTGATTTCTATTTTATAACAATTGTTTATTTCAAAACTATTTCCCTTTTTCTGAGAAGTCTTACAAGACTGTACATGTCATATTGTTCAGAAGAGTAATCCATAGAATGTGCATTTTGCAAATCATCATTTTCTTGCCATACAGATTAATAACAATATATTAAAAGTTCATATTATGTAAACATATTTCTTCTGCAATTGTAAACTATTGTAAATCAATAATTTTATCTCTACGATAGCCATGATTCTTAATTTCATAAGGTATATGATAAAAGTAGTTAACTATCTTACTATTCAACTATATTTTTTTGCAAAAAAATACTGTTTTGATTATGAGCATTGCAATGCTTACATGAATACAAAAACTCGTTAACATATGTCATTGTCTTTTTCCATGTCTTAGACCTACACAAAACAGAAAAAAATAATTAGATATAAATAGATAGTTTACTAATTTTCATTAGAACATTCTTAAAATAAACAACCACTTAAACTTTTTAACAGATAACACATTTATGTTTCCAATTATTAATACCAGAAAACCTAAACTATTATTTTTCTTTTATAATCACATTAACAATTACTTTCTAAAATGAGCTTATTCTTACTTTACATAAAATTCAAGAAGTTACAATCACATATATATGTGATAATATGTTGGAACTATTTACATCATGTTGAATGTTTAGAAAATTTTAAACTTTATTTAAACTCTTCAAAAACAAACAACTTGCTAGTAATAACACATAAATAAACAGCCAAATCAAGGGATGATCATGGGCTCACCATTGTCACCTTTGCTTAGCAACATTTACATGGAAGAACTTGAAACCCCAATCATAAATACTACTCCATTTTCACCTAAAGTGTTACTCCACTATGTTAATGATATACTTGTGATATGGCCACATGGTGAAGCATGATTACAGTCATCCTGGACACAAATTCACAATGGAATCAGAACGAAAACAAAAATTGGCATTCTTAGATATTCTTGTAACAAGACTCCTTCAAGGCAAAGCAAAAACCAGAGTTTATAGGAAACCAACATACACTGGCAAGTATTTAACATATACATCCAATCATAATAAAGACACAAACATAAATTATATTATTACAATGAAACAGAACAAATGAAGTTTGTTAGAAAACCAGTGATTTGAAAAATGAAAAGATTTACATAGAACAAACTCTCATGAAGAATGGTTAAACAAAAACGGTCAACAAGAAAACCTTTAATAGACAACAATACAAGACACCAAAAGGAAAAACAATTACTGGTACTATTAAAGAAAATCTGTAGACAATATAACAATAGAACAGATTTTCAAAGCCATACCACATTTTAAGCAATTTCTAACTTCGACAAAGTCTAAACTGGAAATGCTGAAAAACAAAAATTGCATCTATAAAATACCATTTGAATGTGGAAGGAAGTATATATATATAAGACCTGCTGCCCCATTGAACAGTGACTGAAAGACCAGTTAATGATTGATTAAAAGAGAAAAACAAATGTGTCTACAGTAGCAAACCATCTAAGTACTAATGAATTGGGAAATATATAAACATTTTGGATACAGAGGAAAAGGTGCAAAGAAGAAAATTCAAAGAAGTTGCTCATGGTTATAAGTCAATTTACTGTGGCAATATGTAGTGTCTGGAAGTCTCTAATTAATCTTTTTCTTAGAAAAGTATTAACAAAAAAAAATTGGAGTGATCAGGAGGATTTGAACCAACCTTCATAGATAAGTATATGAAGTTTCTACTGATTGTTGCCGTTAAACACAATAGCTCAGTTGGTTAGAGTGTTGCCTTAAAATTCAATATTCAAGAATTAAATAAGTTCAACTTCTTTGCTAATATAATCACTGGTCAGACTGGCAAAATCTGAAGAAAAGTGTATTATTAATCTGTGTTGTCTATTTGTATTATTACTAACAAGTTGTTTGTATTTGAAAAGTTTTAATAAAGTTTAAAATTTTCTAGACATTCAACATTTAATGATAGATGATGGAAATAGTGCAACATGTCATATCTAATATACCATTGTCACAAACCTTCAGGCAAATCACATATAGTCTACTATTTGAAACAAGCTTACTCTTATTTCACATAAATCCAAGAAAAAAGTTGCAGACAATCACATATATAGTCTTATAAATTATACAGAAAATCAATCTAACATTAACTTATAAAATATTAATCAAGAGATTGATTGATTATTAAGTACTACAAGACATCTATCCATACATTTTTTTTAAAACAAAAAGAACTCTGTATGAATATTCAGTGATGCAAGTCAGCATTTCTCAATTTGTATTCCACATTAGCTATCCTTAGTTTCAGAACTAAATTCCAAGAAAAAAAAACTATTTATATTTGGAATATCCAGAGGAACACTAAAAAATCCAAATTCCATTCCCATTCCCACTTTATTTCTGATCATCTTTCTACGAATACAACTATCAAATTTGATAAAGTATAAAAAAAATTAAAGATTTTATAAAAAATTAAGCTTGAAAGTATAATTTGTTCTTTTTATTTTTCCAAATCTTTTTCTGGTATATAGTAGTTTTCATTAACAAAACCAAACAAAAAGTTATGATAATTTATATGCAATTAACAATCATAGATATATATACATATATAAACACACAGAGACAGAATGATGAATTCAGGTTCTATTATCAGATAAATGGTATTCTATTAATTACCAGTACAGTACATAGCACTATGCTAATTTAATATGTACAATTAATTTCAGTTTGTCTATTAAAACAATTTCATTAAATGAGATGTTAAGTTTCTTTCTGTGTATAATTGATATTAATGTAATAAATATGAATGCCATACTTGCATATAGCTGAAATATTGAGTTCAATCAATATTTTTATAAATGATGGCAGGGACGAGCTTACAAATATTAAGAGCTTAGGGAATAAGTGGATCTATTATAATCTTGACTCATTGTCACTATTCATAACCTGAATATGATATCATAGTAGAGATATACAATATATAACAATTTAATGGTAAGACAAAAATATTTTTATAGATGACAATAACACATGCAGATATATTTAAAGTACTACATAGTGTTTTTTAAAAGCAATGTCAAAATATGAAATATTTTGTAGATGCTAAATGAAATTTATTATCGCCGTTTCGACATTATGTGGTTGCACTATTTCCATCATCTATCATTAAGTGTTGAATGCTAGAAAATTTTAAACTTTATTTACACTTTTCCAAATACAAACAATTGTTAGTAATAACACAAATAGACAACACAGGTTAGAAGAGCGGAGAATAATACGACTCGAAACATGTAATCTACTAACTGTGTGGTCTACTTGAGTGATATTATTAACAGTTGTTTGTATTTGAAAAAAATTAAATAAAGTTTAAAATTTTCTATCCATTCAACATTTAATGATAAATGATGGAAATAGTTCAAGATATTATAATAAGCAACAACAGTGATTTGATTATATGGTGGTATTAATATATTAACAGTACAATGGGTGATTTTACATCTCCAAAATATTGTTCAAAAAGTATTTTGTGGATTAAAATGAAAAGTTATGGGAATAAGTTATTTAAACCACTGAACATCACATGATCACCATCTCTATACTAGCACATAATTGTTGTAAACAAAGGCAAAACTCTCCATTGATTACTCTGTTTGGCACAGGGTGGCACTGCTATATGGAGAGTTTTGCCTTTGTTTTAATAAGTTATTTACACAAATCACACAATATAAAATAAAATATTTTAATATTACAGCAATAATTGTATGTACATAATAAAAATAATACAGAAAAGCTTTTTGGCAAATATGTTTTTGTCCTTTTCAATAAGATAGAACTACTTTAAATCTTCAATTACATTGCAGAGACAATTATGTTTTTTAGATGTAAAATTAACAAAAACCAATTATAACAATACAATATGTACAAAAAACATTGTATAAATGTATGATATATAATTTTCCATTCATTTTTCATTGTATACAAATTAATTGTAGAATGTGCAATATGATTTACTATGATCATACAATGAAATAATTAGATGAAAAAACAAAAGAGCAATGCAATTAATAGATGATAAATCTGCATTATATATTCATTATTTTATACAAACATCAAATAGATTGTATAAAAAATAATTTTAAAAAATGAGCAAATGGCTTTACTGTTTGGGAGTTCATAAAAAGATTGAGCACCAGAATCGATCAGGGGATTTCCCATTCCCATGTCAAACATTCTACCACTCTGCAAACCATGCAGGACACTATATTAAAGAACCTAATAGAAGACAAATATATGAAATGAATTATATTAACTACAAACATAACTGTTTGAATATACAGAAATTAGGAATTAATTTCATTAAAATTGGCCAATGAAAAATGAATGGAAAATTATACACTAAACATTTATACAATTTTTTTTTCTTTTTTATACATATTGTATTGTCATAACTGGTTGTAGTTAATTTCGGAATATAAAAAAGATAGCTGCCGCTTTTGTAAGCAATGTAATTGAAGCTTAAAAATAGTTCCATCACATTGAAATGGGGGAGGGGAAAAAGAAATGTATTGAAAAAAGTTTTGTTTTTATTATAAATACACAATTATTGCTGTTATACAAAAATATTTTATATATTATATTGTGTGATTAATTTAAATATGTGAAAAAGCAGCATAATGGATTCAATTTGTTTTTCATTTCTGATATTTATGTTATCCAGTTTTTGAATATGATGTTACTGATTTTGCAAATAATGTTTCAGAGCTTTAGGAAATGTTACAAGTGTTATGAGATGAAAGTAGAAAAATAGACTAATTATAAATGCTAAAGAGACTAAAATAATGTTAGCGGTTTTTTTCAGAGGAAAATAAGGATTCATAATCATAAATTTAAAAATGTTAATAGATTATATATTTCTTGACCAGATAATTAATGCAGACAAACATATAATAGATGAAAATAATAATAGAATTAAGCTTGAATGGAATATCTTTTAGTAGAAATAAATATTAAAAGGCAATATACCTATGTGTTTCAAAGAAAGGTTTTTAATGTACGAGTTTTATCATTTCTTATTCAGATTTGAAACTTGAATACTTAATAAAAAAGCAGTACAGAGAATTCAGATTATTCATCAAAATATGGAAATCAATGTTAGGAGTAATAAGAAAAGATTGAAAAACAAAATATTCAAGTGACAGAATAGTTATCACTGATGCTACTCAAAGAATTAAGAGAACTGAAACAGAGGTGAGCTGGTTACATTATTAGAAAATGTAGATAATAATAGATGGACAGTTTTGAAGTTTGTTTGAAATAGGATCCCAATAATTGTAAAAGATCGTAAAAGTGACCACATGTGAAATGGATGAATTAAATATGAAAGTTTCCTGTTAAAATGTGAAAGAGAGAAGCTAAGAATAAAAAAAATCATATCAAATTTGGTAAGATCTTCATCTTACAGTGAATCGATGTTTGAAAATTATGATAATGAAGAAAACTAAAAGAAATCCTATTACCAACAGTATTTTGGAAACACAGATATTTATTCATGTTGTTAAACTTAAAAAAGAATAGTTTGCACTGACATAATGTTAAGAAAATGTAAAATTAATGAAGCATTTCCCATAAATAAAATTACTCAAATAGCCTTTAATAGAATAATACACTTATAAACATTCCCAATTAAAGGTATAATGTTGTATTTTCATTTTTTGTTTTTTTTTAACATAATGGTTGTCTTTGACAATGACGTTCAGCATCAAAAATACATTGAGACTGCATTTAATTTTCTCCAAGTAAATAGAGTATTAATATTGTCTTTAACTTATTGCCATAGAGTGATAAAATAAAAACTATTTTCAGGCAAATGTTTCAAAGGAATTGCATTTCAAATTGCCTACAGAGATGACCAGTTCTCTCCCAATTTTTAATCCTGCAAGGATTGTTTAGATTTTTTCAAAACATTACAATAAAATATAATTAAATCAATTATTTTATATAGCGCAATGTTTATAAACTGTAATAGTTAAACAGCATTAAGCTGTTGCACATGCGCTTTGCAGATTTTAACTATAAATGACTGAATACTAACACTTCAAACACATGATAAAGTCTTTGGGAAAAGATAGAGTGGCCATCTATCTTTTTGAACCCAAACGCTTTTGTATGGGCAAATCTTAAGTGTCTGAAAGTGAAAGCGTGAAGATATTAAATAATCACTTTAAATTACTTTTACATGCTTGAATGAATGAAGATTTGCCCATACAAAAGCGTTTGGGTTCAAAAAGATAGATGGCCACTCTATCTTTTCCCAAAGACTTTATCATGTGTTTGAAGGGTTAGTATTCAGTCATTTATAGTTAAAATCTGCAAAGTGCATCTGCAACAGCTTAATGCTGTTTAACTATTACAATAAAATATAATAAAAATTGTGGCAAACAGTGTTTTTTGAAATTTATCAATGCTTCAATTTATTTCAAATTTAAAATAATGCCAATAATTGTTTACTTAAATACATAGGTATTTGTGTGCACAAGACTTCTACAGAAAAACATGTTACATTAACATGAATTAGATTGTATTGGTAGTACATAGATAAAAATGATGTCACTTAATTTGACAAGTCACTTGTATTCAAGACAGACGGAAAAGGTGTTAACTCAAAATATACAGGACTATTTCAATTTTTTCAGTATTTGACAATGTAAAAAATGAAATGAAAACTTCCATAGCACTTTGAAGATTTGGAACAAATTCATCTTATTTCAAATTTAACATGAAGGTAATTATTTATTTACATATCATTTTTGAGTTAAGTAGCGAAGGCAATAAAATATTAATTATATATTTAAATTGAGGCACAGATATATAAAACTCAGTAAATATAATTATACATTAAAAATTGTACCCGTTTTAGATTAAGCAACTCAAGTTATAGTATATAATAATTTAGATATATGCATGTGTAGAAGTCATATGAATGTATTAACCAACCGCAAGCATACACAAGATGGTGGAAACGCTTATCGGAAATAATTTTGTTTAGGGAAAAAATCTTACCTTAAAAGGCAAGAGATACTCTCATTTAGGCATTATTTATTCATTATTAACCATTCATCCTTATTATGCCACTATTTTGTATTTAAAATAACGGAATGAAATTGTTTTTACATAAAAAACAGATTCTATATAACCTTTTTTTTTTTTAAGGCAATTTTAAGAGTGCATTTGCAAAATATTTTTAAGAATATGAACGTTTTTTAAATGACATGCTCATTTTGCGAATTATGATAGGCTAACTTGTTATTCCAAGTTAGCAAAACTACCCACAAATATTTCTCTTTTTTCCGCTTGTTATTCTATTTTTAAAGGAATTGTCCACTTTTCAAACTAATTTCCTTTCAAATGTCAAAATGCGACTATAGATATTATTAAGTGATTACTAAGTTCGATATGATAGCTTGACATCATTTGAGTTAGAACTATATATATAGTTAGGTTCATATAATTCTAAAATATATTTGATGACTAGGACTATGTAGTCTTCTGAGCTATTACTACCGGTACGTAGACATAGTTTAATTGTAAAATTTAAATGTTTAATTAGAAAAATCAATATAGTTAATTCAATTACGCATTCTTTTACGCTTACATGTTTAATAATATGATATGCGTAAAATATATGTAAAGATTTAAAATTATCTTACCTTCACAATTTTTTTTTTGTGCAAAATGGCGGTTTCACGGATGCGATGCGATATACTATGGCTTCTCTTTTATCGAAGTCAGGAACCTCTCGGCCACTATGCCCAGAGAAACCTGTTAGCTACCTCCCTATCCTAAGTTTTTTCCATATTCTTCTCTATCCTTCTCCATCCCATTTCCACAACATCATCTTTGTCCACTTTATGGCCTTTATATCTATATCACCCTTATCTTTTTCTAAACCCAGCATAAAAACCACTATAATCATCACTCTGTTTATATATTTATTCTACCACAACTTCATTAGTTATTTATAAGCATTTACATGCAATTAGCAGATGTCCAATATTTTCCATGCCTTCCTTATATAACTTTCCAATTAAATCACCCACATTTCTTCATTAATGTGTATATTCCCTTGTTATTATCTTAAATTAAATCAGACCCAATATTCGGTTTATTTCTATATAGATTTAAACTCATTACACTCCATACTAGTTCTCCAACTCCCTATTTTTTATTAATGTATCTATTATTCTATCCCATTCTTTGCCACTACAACACTCAACAATTCTCCTAACACAATCACACCAACTTTTGTACAAGTATACTGACACGAAGTTTTTATCCAAATCTTCTGCATACTGTACTACCTTTCTCATTCATCTTGTTGCCTATCCTTTTAACCCAATTAAATTGCAATCTAATGAATATTTTCATTTTGCTTTTTGCATGTCTCACGTAAAAATTTGACCATCCCATTTTCCTTTCAATTGCTTCCTTTGTCATCCACATATCTGCATCTGATGCATATTTTCATACTTCTCTTTGTATTTTTTCAAAGTAATTTAACACTCTTTAACTAACACATACCCTGCTTCCTCTATACAATTTTTTCTACATTATATTTATTATATGAAAACATTGTTAATTTCTTTATCAGTCCCTTTCTTTTCTTTGCTTCATTTATCAATTTTTTCTCCCATTCATGTAAGCAATTTCTCTAATTACTTAAAACGATTCCCAAATAGTTATACCTATTTATCACATTTAACTTTATATTCCCCAATAAAAATTATTTCTCTTCTCCTTCCCAGCATTTATATCACAACTTTTGATTTTTCTCTCACTAAATTTAATCCTCATCTCTTTACCCAACCTTGCACACTTTTTCAGCATAACTTCTATATCTTCCACACTTTCTGTGCACAAGAAAATATCATCAGAAAATAAAAGTCTTGATAATATATACACTCCCTTGCCATCTATTAGTAGTATCTCTACCCCTTTCTTAGTCTTTCTATTGCTTTTTCCATTTCTCTCAAATATAACAAAATTGGTGACATAGGCCATACTTGCCTTAGTCCCACTCTATTTTTTAACTCTAACCAAACTATATTTCCTAACTGATGACAAACTCTCCATACAATAGTGCCACTCAGGGTGAGCTGTAGTAATCAATGGATGCAAGGTTTGTGCATAAAATCCCCATCTAGTCCCCACTCATCCAATATCCCCAGACTAGTTTCTAGCTAGTGGCTTTCATCAGTTAGGACTCTTGATTCTGAGTGTACTCCATCTAGATCTTAGGATCTAATGCAAATCTTCAGCAGCCACCTTTTATCTTTTTAGGTTAACTGTAAAGCTATGAGTTCAAAATGAAGACAACAGATGTTTTCAATTCAAGTTGTTCACTTGTATAGTCATATAGATCTGAACCCAGTTCAGTATCTATACATTTTGGTGTCTTAAATTCATTAATAACCATAGTCATCATCATTCCATGGGCAGGAATGCTATTAAACCACTAAATGTCACATGATCACCATTTCCTAGATAACTACTAGAAATGGATTTTATCCACAAATCTTCCTGCATCCATGGGTAACACCACTGTATGGAGAGTTTGTTATTGTTTTAAAAAAATAGATACCTATTATTTTTTATTGTAGTTATATTTTTTATTTTAATTATAGATAATGCTTGTGACAATGCTGAATTCCACAACAATAACAGCCGATACATTCCCATAGGATTACTACATGAGATTGCTCACTGTGAAGATGACTCGGAGATCACTTTAAGATATCTGACAATTTCAAAATGTGACAGTAAAATAAATCAATTATCATTATGCATGAAATTAATAAATTATAGATGCTTTTAAATTAAAAATAGAATAAAGGATTCTGCAAAACTTATGAGCCGTACCAGTTGAAAAAATATTTTGGATTTCAATAACTTTTATTAATAGTTGCTTCCATTTCAAATCCCAATGATGATTATTCTTACAGTTTAAAAAGAGCAGCAAATATAATAGTCAACTATGGTCTTTTAATAAGAACTAGCATTACTCATGATTCTTTTTTTTCCTTTGACATATTTACTCAATGCATCTTTCAATATATATCTATTGATAAAAGTATATAATAAAATATATTATCTAATAATTCATAGTTAGTTTGATTTCAGATCAGATGCAAAAAAGGAACTCATATCCTATGGTTAGCATTGCTATTGTCCTCTTCATAGATGGCACAACAATCTGGTGTATTTGCATTCGCAGAAAGTAAACTCATTATAATAACATGGGCATGCAGCACAAACGACTCACCTTAATAATAAAATTTAAATCAATAAATAATCAAAAGAATTTAAAAAATGGATGCTTCAGTCCTTGATTTTTTTACTGTTTAACTGATTTTTATATTTTATTATAGGTGTTATTTATGTGTTTGTATTGTTTTATCAGTTAGACTAGCACAGCGGTGGTGAACCTATGGCACATGTGTCACAGGTGGCACATATGAAAATTTTTATGGCATGTTATCGATTTTCAAATTGTATCCTCATTTTACAATGAAAAATGCAAGATTTCAAAAATTTAAGGTGCCATCTAGTTAGTCATACAATACTAAATTTGAACAAACAGCCGAACAAAAATTTCAAAATAGTAACAATATAATTGTGATATGGTAGGAACTTTATATTCAAAAGGGGGGGTGCATGAAGACAAAGAACGCATATGCACAGACAAAGAACACATTCGCAGAAAGTGAGACCAAAGATTCGCATGGCATATGTGACAGAAGTATTTTTTAATTGGTATTTTGTCCATAATTTAACAAGATGCTCCAATTTTTGTTGTTTATTTCACGTTTCAGATTATTCTTTCATAAGTTTTATATTTATAATAATCTCTCAGCTTTGTGGCTATTAATTGAACGTAAACTAAATTTGCTTATTTCTTGTCCTGACTATACTTTGTGATATGACATGAGTTGGAACATGTCGATACAGACAGAGTGCATGCAGAGTACTCAGTTGAGTTTGAAAGTTGGTTGTGACAATAATAATATTGCTCTGTGCACTGCATAATACTATTGCTTTGTAACTGAATTTTAAAGGTAATTAATTTAAACATACATTAAAGTCAAGATTTTTGCAATATTTAAAGAAATATTTTCGTTATCAATTTTCATAAATTTCTTCTGGTTTTACCCAACATGGCTAGAGAAAATAAAAACAAAAACTACTATTAAAAACAAACAACAGAGAATTCCAAAGTTGGTGGACTCAATATTATGAGATGATTAATAAAGGAAATAAAGCAGTGTGCGTTTTATATGTCGGGATAGTTGTATGCAGGACATCCTCAGTAAAATGGCATTATGAGACAAATCATACATTGCTCCTTGAGAAACGCAAGGAAGAACAAAAGGAATTTATTGCTCAGGAAATTAAAAACAAGAATATGCAGTCAGCATCCCTAATAAAATTTATCAGCAGTTCTTCTAATATAATCACTTCTAGTTTTGTAGTTTCCAATGTAATTGCTAAATGCGGAAAACTTTCTAGTGATGGGAAATATGTGAAGGTAACATGGTTGAAATGTGCACCTGTTCTCTTTGAAGACTTTGAAAACAAGGAAAAGATTCAGAGAATAAAGAATTTGCCTTTGGTTTGGAACACGGTAAAAGACAGAATTCTGGACATGGCAAAAAATATAACTTATCAGCAAAAAATGGATATAATTTTTTCTGACTTTGTGTCTTTCTGTCTTGATGAAAGTACTGATATAGCTGGATCAGCTTGTTTAACAATTTTCATTCATTATTATGTTGGGAATCATATTAAAGAAAATTAATTAATATAATATCATTAGCAACAACAACAAAAGGGGTGGATATTTGAAGCTCAGTTGTAAATGCACTTACAGAAAAAGAAATTAGTTTTAACAAAATTGTATCAATTACTACTGATCATGCTTGTACACTGTATTATACACACCAGCAGGTTTTATGCACCAAGACTAGTTTCAGGTATCTTTTTTTTTCCATATGTCATAGCATCGGCCAGGAGGTGAACCCACAACAACCATATGCTTGCTTGCAAGGTAGCTGCACTCACCTCTTGGCTAACAATGCTTGGCAGGTATCTTTGGAAGACGTTATGAGTGCTGTAACAAAAATGGTGAATTTTATATCTGCACATGCTTTAAATAAAAGGAAATTTTTGGAGTTATTACATGAGTTAAACTCAGTCTATAATAGTTTACTTATGTACAGCAATGTTCGATGGTTAAGTCTCAGAAAAGTTTTCCAAAGATTCGTGGACTGTTTAGATGAAATTATACTTGTTTTTCATAATGAAAAAATTATGGAAAAATAATCGGTTACTAGATATTGAATGGCTTTGCAAATTAATGTTTTTCATTGACATATGCTCACATTTAAGTGAATTAAAAGTTAAGTTGCAAGGTATTAATAAGACAATTATTGTTATGTTCGATTTAGTTGAAGCATTTGCAGTTAAATTGCAAGTTTTCAACTGTGACATTATTTCTAACACATTTAGGTATTTCTCAAATACAAAAAAATTCTTAATGATTTAAAAATTCATGAAAAACCAGATCAAGTTAAAATAACAAGAATTTTCTGAAGTAATTCAGGTGATAAACAATGAATTTTTTTCAAGGTTTCAAGAGTTCAGATAATTTTCAGAAACCTTGAAATTTATTTTATATCCTGATACCATTAGAATAAATAAACAGATTTTTGAGTGAATTAGAAATGCAATTATTTGATTTTCAGTCTAGTTCCATATGGAAACAAAAATTTGCCATTTAAGAAAGGACTTGGAAGCAATTCAAAAAGATCGGTTATTGGACCCAATTAAAAAGAATGCAGAATATGAAATAAGAAGAACTTGGAATGCCATTCCCAAAACCTATAACTATTTAAAAAAAACTAACAACTGCTTTCTATGTCCGAGGGTTTCTACTTTTTAGAAAACCAGTCAGATAGCATAAAAAATAAAATGAGCATACCCTAGACATTTTATATAATTTTAATTTATATTTAAACAGTATAAAAACACAAATATTTTATATATTAGTTGATAAAGCAAATACAATAAATCTTGCATAATACTATAAAGTTCAAAAGTTTACCCTATGTGTTCAGACCTTACAATTTTAATCACTTCAGCCATTTTTCACTTATGGCTTTATCACAGACTCCTATTAATTATTCCGATACATTTTAGATCAGCTCTGTACTGGAAAATCCTGGACTGAGAGAAAGAGAATAGGATTATGTACCCTTTTATCCTATCAGTTTATCAAGCATCTCTTTCAGGAGTGAGAACCGACTGCAATGCTGTCTTTAAATTTATTTACTAGAGTAACGATACAGGTATGTGACATTTCAGTTCACAAATTTACAAATACACAGCAGTCTTTCTCCCACTCTAGAAATAAATGGTGCCTTTATTTTAAAATGAAATCCTTAAACTTAATTGGTGGTTGGCATACTCTTGAGACCCTGGATATGTTCACTCCATCTTCCTCTGGGATGCATGTATGTTTCCATAGTAGTTCACACTCCAGCTTTTTTTCTTTAGGGGTTTCTATGTCTAATTCATTATCATGATCAGTTTCATTTCCAGACCTCCAATTTAGCTTTGTTTCAAGCAACACATCAAAATCATCATCTGAAGTTGGGTGTTCATGTCGATGGCAAAGGTGATTTGTGTTTTCTAAATGCTTTGCCATTTTGCAAATCAACCAGACAAATTTGCTTTGATAATAACTGTTTAACCACTCCTGGAATCCATTTACCTTTCACCACATCGTATATGCAAATGCTCTCCCCAGGTAAAAATTTCCTAGTTTGAAAAAGTTGTCTGCCCTTAGCTTTGTCAGGTAACAGTTGAGACAGATGAGTGTGGAGGATCTGACACATTAATAACTCAGCTGGGGTTTTCCGGTTGCCACAAAAGGAGTAAAATGCTGTGTGTACATGGCTAGTATCATCCACAGAGAACTAGCATTTCCCAAGTTTCAAACTGTTTGGGGGGTAATTTAGTTGTCTGTTGACAGTTTAACATTATTTTATCATAGTTTCAGTATCAATCATCAAATTTGCCATGAAACATATGATCCTACTAGAGCATTCATGCGCACAAATTCCTGGGTATCCTTGATGCAATAGTTTTAAAATTTTGACCCTGCCCTCAGTAGAGACCAATACATGGTCATTATGCAATATGCATCTATTACAAACAGAGAGTCTTTCTTGGGCAATCCAAATTGCTTTATTTAATTCTCAGGCATTTTATTGGCCATCCATTTCTTATCCATTTTATTAGTTGGACATAACTTTTATCTTTCTTTGTCCAATAAGCTATGACATCGCTATTTATGTTTTTTGAATTTAATGTGTCAATGTAATTTATTTCTTTAATTTCATACAAGTTTTCTTTAACATCTGGACAAAGCATCAGCATGTCTGATCTTCTTTCCCAGTTTATATATCAACTTATAATCATAATGTGACAGGATGTCTATCCACCCTAACATACGTTGGCTCGAAGGTTCAGATAACTTTTTTTCATAGCCAAAAATCCCCATTAGAGGGTGATGATCGGTATAAATTGTGAAATTCCATTCATACATGTATGGATGGAAAATTCCTAACTGCAAAATCCATGGCCAATGCTTCCTTGTCCACTTGGCTAGTTTTTTTGTACGGAAATATGTTCGAGCTGAAATGCAAAGAAACTCACAAGCACACTCTTCAAATAAAACCATTTTTTATTTACTGAATATATAGAATTTAAAAAAGTCATTATGTATTATCACTATATTTGACAATTATATGGGATATTTGTAGCTGGCTACTCACTGCTAACAGTATATATTGTTGCAATTCTTTAAATCATTTTAGGAATAAAAGAACAAGCATCATTTAGTGTATACAAGAAAAAGAAGTAAAAGTGTGTTGTAGGTACATCTTATTTTATATTTTTTTAAGTAAATAGAAAAAAATATTTTATAATGAATGCTTTTATTCATTATGCACTAAAAAATAATTGTTTCTTCAGCTATAATTGGAAATTTTAGATTGAACTAGAAATAAAATCAGAAGATTCCAGAAATTAATCCTTTTTTATGAAAAATAAAGGTGGAGTTAATTAATTTCTGGACACCCCACCTTTCCAATGCTTTTATTTCAGTCTAAAAATCTCAATTATGATTGAAGAAATATTTTTTTATTTTTTAGTGCATGGTGAATAAAAACATTTATAAAATATTTATTTTTAAGTTTGTAGTATTGACACAGTAAATAAAAATGTCAACTATATTTTAATATTTAAGTTAATGTGTATAGCCCTTATGTATATATTATAACAGTTCTGTTATATAGCTCACAATAATATAGTGTGTACATAAATATATATATAAAGTTGAACAGAAAAGTAGAAATAAACAGACAAAAAATTTTGTAGATATTTTCTACATTTCCTGGAATAAAAATAATCATAGTAAAACATTAAATAATTTTGGATTTAAAATAGAATTGTATTATAAAATAAAATATTTAAAAAGGTCTAAATAAATATTTTTTATTGAATTCTGATTTTGAAATTTAAAAAAATAAGCATGTATTATGATAATAGATGTGATAATTGTAAAAATTTCTATTATCTATTTTCAAAAATCTTTGATAAAATTTCCAATATGTAGCTTTTAGTTAAAAGAATTTTTTGAAAGGACTATAAAACAATGCTTTTATCATCTCATCCAACCCTCATAAAAAGAGTTGATAAAGAGATTAGAACAGTCTGGTTTTTAGATGGGCTAGTAATTTTTTGAGAAGCAGTTGGCAGTAAATATAACTGGCTAGTTAGTTGGCTAGCAGAATTGGTCCAGAGTTATACATATAACTATCATAGATCAGAGGTAGCTGAAGTCAAGACAGGAGACAATTGTTGCTGTTTCACTATGGGAGTTTAGATGCCCATAGAATGAAGACCTACTTCTCTGTCTTTAGCCTTAAATGTGGACAAGATATTTTGCTGACCTGAGGTATATATGGAACCAAAAAATGCCAATCATACTTGAATTATACTTTTCCCTGCTGCTAATACATAGACTATACCTTTCCTGATGAAACAATCCTGGACTAGCCTACCAAGAAAAAGCATCAGCTTGATGAAGTAGTTATATATATGCTACTATGTCTATATGCAGAGAAGCACTGATAAACAAATATACAAAAGTGATTGTTTTTAAATAATTCATTTAAGACATTTTAAAATGTCTATATTTAATTTAAAGATGTTATGATTAGTTAAATGATTTCTTTGGTCTGAAATGACATTTTAAAAGTTAGATATATAAAATGATTTTATTTTTCATTTATTTAAAAAAAAGACATTTTAAAAGTGAAACAAACACAAATAATTTCGCTTAAGTAAAAAAAAAAATCCAAAAAGTAAAGGATAGACGATTCTAAATTATTATAAAATGTAATAATTAATTAACAATCTGTTGAGACATTTTTTTTTTAAAAAAGGAAAGCCTTTATTATTAAAGCAGTGAAATTTATGTAGATTCAATATTGAATTATAAAAAATATATCATGACAAGTTAAAATATATAATATAAAAGCCAATGTGCACGCATTTCTATGTGCACAACTTATATTAAATCAATAATTAATTATATATTATGGGGATTGATGTCATTTGTTTTGACAAATTTAAATGTTAATAAATTAATAAAATGTATCTGTGCATGTATGCTTAAGTAGACCGAGCTAAAGTTTTATACCATTTAAATGATAACAAAAAATGTTTATTTTATAAGTCAAATATGTTTGGAAATATATCCATCAAATGTACTGCAGATCTGTATGCATATATATCAGTGTGTGTCAAATAGACAAATTTTAATCATTTGTAATTATTTTATGACAATTCAAATGTCCATTTTTAAATTATAACACGTGTGTTGATATATATATATATATATTTATATGGACATATATGTAAATCACAATGTAATAACTTGAATTTTGTATTAATCATGTAAATCACAATGTGATAGTTTTATGTTAATCAACACATAAAATTTAATCATTTTTTTTAACTTTTAAGTGTCAATTGAAATGTATTCATTGCAAAATGCACATCTGTCCATTTATCTATATATGTGTTGTATGTCAACCTATTAAGAAGTATTTTAAAATCAAGGAAATAATTTGAATTGTGTATTAATCAAAATTAGACATATGTATAGCCATATTCTAAAGACTTTAGCTTCAATTTTTTTATTGTTATTAATAAACTTGTATTAAATTGTTAAAATTATACCAGTGACCTATTTCTAAAAGAGTTTAGATCTTATTTATTACATAAGCTCTGTTACTGTATTGTGACCAAGAGATGATGTTCTCTGAGCTAGTCATGCATAATGGTCTGATATATGGAAAGGGGTGTATCTTTTGGTGCAGGAGCATTCCAATGACATTGTCCTTTTTTAGTGCAGAGAAGTCTTTAAAGCCCATGCACTATATTTTAATTTAGTCCCTATTAGAAATTAAGTTTGTAATGGCCAGTAAATTAATGGTACTAAATGGCCAGAATCATAGATGATTAGCATATTTTAATATCCCATCATTATGTATTTTATGGTTATATATTCTACAGATTAGCATTTAAGTTGGTGCATCCAAATTAATGGTTAAATAATTGCCTCTGGCAAAGGCTCGATAGTTAGCCTGGTCTACAATAGACCCATTTCATATCCACTCACAAGATTTACTGTTGATATATTTTAATTGTTGATCATTCATGATGATGGATAATTATTTCTTTTGAGTATTACTAGTACTTATTTTATTTATTGATAATGCTGGTGGATTTGTAGTTAATCATAGTTGCTCTAAGGAGTTAACTGGGCTGATCTTATAAAGATATCAAGATCTCTCATGCTCTATTTATATATAACATTACCTTATATATATTTCTTGATATTACACATTACTTTAAAAAATATCCTACTTAATTACATTAATATTTTATTTCATTATTTAAATTAATTTTAATTGACATATTTTACATTACTTTGGTTTGATGATTTTGCCATCACCCCAGGTTCACTCAATTTTATTACCCTGATACCCCCATCCCACTATAATATCATATTACTATATGTCCACAATTATATGTGTCCAATAAAGTATTAAGTGACTTAAAATGTGACATCCTTTAAGTTAATTTATTTTTAAAATGCCTAGCAAAACTATATTGTAAACTAACTTTTTTTTAATTGATTTAGATTTTAAGTTAAAGTAACTTGGAAACAAACTTCATTTTATTCTAACTTAAAGCATGCTTTAATTGAAACATAAAAACTTGTGGGCATTACTTAATATGTATTCAGCTTGATTGTAAAATATTATAACTTTATTCCAGTTTTTAATTGAAAGCAAAAAAATCTCTACCACCCTCTAGTCCATCTTAATTAAACTATATGAAACAAACAGATTGTAAGTTAAATAAAAGCATTTAAAAAAATGTATTATTGCATCATGGAATAAATATTTGATACAATATTTATATTTTATTAAGTTTTTAGTACTGATGTATTTTAATTCTGCACATATCTGCAAAATATGGATTATGAATGCATTTTTTTAATATTGTTAAAATTAATAAAAATGAAAAACAATGTTTGAACCAGTTTTTTTTTTGTCATTTAATATATATGTAATAAAAAATAGTTAGAAAAAAAAAAATTTAACACAGAAAAATAATAATGACATAGGAGGTTAAGTTATTGTTTTGAATCATAGTTTTGCTCTAGGTTGTAGGACTAAAGTGGATTATTCATGAATATCTATATTTTAGAATAACGTATAAGGAACAGATTCCATGACGAATGACCTGGAAGCAATTAGTTATAGTAAACCTTAGTGTATCAGATGTAATATTTGTTTAAAGTGCCAAAAATTCAAAGCAGCAATATGATAAAATGCCAAAAATTAATAATAAATGAAATTAAAAACCACAGTAATGATTATATGAAAATGATTTAAATAATTGTAATTATAAATATATACAATGTAACAAAAATGCATGATTTATAACAAAAATGCTGCTATTTAATAACTTACAATATCATTTACATTAAATTGATATTTCTAAATTAATAATAAATATTTTCTGTGTTTAGCAGATTTCTTTATTTCAAGCAGAGGAGTTAAATATGGGTAGTATTTTCCCTTTCCATCCATACCAACAATCAGACCACACATTTCCAGACTGTTGAATGCCTCCATAACTGCAGGAAGCAAGCAGTTCCTCTGGGGAGATTTTTATTTAAATGGGATGATCGCCACCTATCCAAGGCTGACTAGAATATTCTCAAAAGAAGAATTTAAAATGCTTCTACCACTTGATTTTACCAGGTTAGCACAAAGAATAAAAAACTGGTTTCAATCAGACTATCAGAAAAGTATATTTATAATGCACATATACAATTAACTTTAAGTTTATTTAATACTATTATATGTTAATTAAAATGTTATAAGGTGAAATATGAAAAGACAAAACTAAGCCAAATTGACAAATTAAAATAACATGTTTATTCACATACCATCACATGATCACCATCTCCTGCTAGCACATAACTGTTAATAAACAGGCAAAAAACTCTGCATATAGTAGTGCCTCCATATAGGTGGCTGCTGGAGGGTTGCATTAGATCCTAAGATCTAGGCGCAGTGCTCTCAGATCCAAGGCTCCTCATTGATGAAGGCCACAAGCCAGAAACTAGTCTGGGGATATTGGATGAGTAGGCACTAGATAGGGATTTTATGCACAAGCCTTCTGGCATCCATTGATTACTCTGGTTAGCACAAGGTGGCACTACTATATGGAGAGTTTTTTGCCTGTTTATTCACATACACAATAAAAATAAAAATTAACATAAATAAAAATGGCATAAACAAATTATGGCCCTTTGTTGTGGTTTGATCTATTTCTAGAATTTCAAAGAATATCAGTTTGTCTAGACACTGTATTTTAGATTTATATTTACCTAGGTTTTTATTGTAGCTTCATTTCTGGAGTGATCATCCCTCTTTTTTGTGTTGAGCTTCCATTTTCGCTCATGCTATAGTGCACATTTACCTTATTTTGTTTTATTATTTATCTTCAATAATATTACAATCATTAATTACTTTTTAATTTTTTTATTTGATCAGTGTGTTCACTCAACTTCCCCCACCACAGTCCCTTCTAACATCATCTACCCGATTCCTATTATTGCTGTTTTTATATATCCATTTTTATACATCTGCCTGTACTTTAATATCTATCTTATCTACTCTTTACTTCAACTATATATATATTTTAAATATTTGTTTAACCAATAACATTTTAATTTTGGCTATTTTCTCCTTTCACATCTCACCAATTTTTATTTTTTTATATTATTTTTTTTCTGATAGCTGTCACTTTATGATGATAATTAATTAATTATTTGCTTGAATCATTACATTCAATGCAAAAGAAATGCAATTGTTCAGGCACTCGCATTATTAACTCCGATCCTTACATTAGACATTTATAACAAAATTATCAGGCACCCATGTCAGTGTTGTTCATAATGGAAACTTTAGGCAGATGCTATTTATAACATAAATGCACTATTTATAACAAAAATGCTGCTATTTACAATAACTTACAATATCAATTACTTTAAATTGATATTTCTAAATTAATATTTTCTTCATTAGAGGATTTCATTATATCAAGCAGAGGAGTTAAATATGAGTAATATTTTTTTCCTATCATCCATATCAATGGTCAGAATGAGGGAGTACAAAAATATGACCCACAGTCATATTTCCAGACCATTGAACCTCTCCATAACTGCAGAAAGCAAGCAGTTCTTCTAGAAATATTTTTATTTGCAACACAATGTGCTATGATTTCTCCTTTATCAAAGTCAGAAATCTCTCAGCCACTATGCCCAGAGAAACCTATCTTCCTGTCCATTCTCCACCCTGTTTTTTCCACATTCTTCTCTATCCTGCTCCATCCCATTTCCCCATCATCTTTGTTCACTCCATGGCCTTTATAGCGAGATTCCTCATCTTTTTCCAAATGCAGCATAAAAATCAAGAACCCATTTTTTGTATAATCACTTTGTTTAAATTTATTCTCCCACAACTTTATTAATTGTACCCTTTCTGCTTGTAAGCTTTTACACTTCAATTAACAGATGCCTAAAATTTTTCATGCTTTTCTTATATATAATGTACAGACTAAATCACCTACATTTCTCCATTTATGAGTATATTCCCTTGTTGCTAACAATTCTGTTTGAGCCTTAAATTGTAAACTACTTTTCTTGCTATTATCATAAATTAATTGACATCCAATATTCTGTTTATTTCTTTATATATTTAAACTCTTTTTACACTCCATACTAGTTCATTTCTGTCCAATTCCCTATTTTTTATTAATGCATCTGTATCCCATTCTTTGTTATTATAACACTCAACAATCTTCCTAACATAATCATCCCACAATTTGTAAAAGTATACTGACATAAAGTCTTTATCCAAATCTTCCGCATATCTTTCTCACCCTTATTTCCTGTTTTTTACTTGCAATCCAATTCAATGGTATTTTGGCTATTCTCTTACTATTCATTAATTGCAATCTTTTTTTTTTATACATACTTCCATTATTCTCCATTCTTTTTTATTTCATAAATAATTTTATATAAATAGATACAATAAAAGTTACAATCTACTGAACATTTTATTTTTGCATCTCATATAAAAATTGAATTGTCTCCTTTGCCATCTCCACATCTTCATCTAATGCATGTCCTCCTATTTCTCTGCACTTTTTCTAAGTAATCTAGCATTCCTTTACTAACATATAAAGCATCATTACCATAAGTTAACCCTGCTACTGCCATTCCCTTCCATACAATTCTTGCTATATTATATTTATTATATGAAAACGCTGTTAATTTCTTTATCAGTTCCTTTCTTTTTTTTTTGCTTGATTCATCAATTTTTTTTTCCCATTTATCCAAGCAATTTCTCTGATTGAGACAATTCTCAAATAGTTATACCTATTCATGACATTTAACTTTATATCCCTCAATAAAAATTATTTTTCTCTTCTTTCCTCAGCATTTATCATCATTACATTTGACTTTTCTTCACTAACTTTAATCTCCAGATCTTTATCCACTCCTGTGCATGTCTTCAGCATAACTTCCATATCTTCCCTACTTTCTGTACACAAGAAGATATCAGCAAATAAGACCTGATAATGTATACACTCCCTTGCCATCTATTAATATTTATCCCTTTTCCTAGTCTTCATTTCTCTCAAATATAACAAATATAAAATAGGTGATATAGGGCATCCTTACCTTAGTCCCCACCCCATTTTTAATTCTAACAGATTCATATTTCCTAATTGATACATATAGTAATTATTTTCATACATTCTCTTAATAAAATCCACTAAAGATCTTCATTCCCAAATTTAGTAAACTTACCCATAATCTATTTTTATTTACTCTATATCTATAAAGACCATATATAACTGTCTACCGGTATTCCTACTCATATCTATAAATTGTGTGACTATAAATAATCTATCTCTATATGCCTATCGATTCTAAAACCTCTTTGCATTTCTCTCACTTATTTTTTTCATCCGTTTTGCCACCCTTCCAGCCACCATATATGCAAAAACTTTATATAACTCTGACATTATCTCTATCGATCTATAATTGTTTATCTTTCTATAATCCTTACCCTTTCTATTAAATAATAGCCTTATTTTTGTTTTATTACAGCTATCTGGCAATTCTGTCTTCTGTGTCATCTTATTAAAACATGATAATAGATTTAATTTTGCCCTATTTCCCAAATTCATCACCATCTCTGCTGCCCATCCATCTAAACCTCTTGCCTTTCCACTTTTCAACTTCTTGCCTGACTCATTCATTTTCTGTAAAATTAATATTTCCATTACTATGTACTTTTATGTTTGTTATGACTGTCTTTCACATCTAACATTTTTATATTCATTACTCTAATTCTTCTCTAGAGCTACACTCTTTCTCCTCATTATTTTTTAAAAGTATTTCTCCCCTACATTCCTTCTTTTAATATATTTCCAAAAATTTTTACTTCCATCTCTTCCAGTTTTATTAATATCCTTCAATAATTTACTATTTAATTGCATTCTCTCTATAATTATCTATTTTAGCCACCTTCTTTTTTAAAAAATAGTTTTCCCATTTAATATTAACATCTTTTTCACTTTCTTTGTTTTTAATAATCCATTTATATTCTCTGCATGCTTTTTCCTCTCTTTTACACTTTTATTAATTCTCAGTTTTTTATTACTTTTATTCTTCTAAATATTTTCACCTAAAACTCTATTTTCTACTTCACACTAATCCTTATATTCATCCCCAACAAAGTCTTCCATGATTTTTTCTACTTTTATTTTATATTCTTCTAACTTATTCTTATCATTCATTCTCCATCCACATCGTTCATTATCCTTTCTACTTTTATTAATACTTTCCATCACATTACTAAACATTTATATTATAAAAAAATTATGATCACTATTACATATTGTCTTTTCATTATCAAACATTTCAACTTTCCATACTTTATTAATTCCCTCTTTCTCTACTAATACATAATCTATTGTGTGAAATATATTACTTTTAGACCATATGTATTGCCTCTCATAAATATTTGATAAATATCAAGCTACAAATAGACTAATGACATCTGCAAAAATTTTCATTATTTTAAATATGGCTAATACTAAGATTTTAAAAGACTGAGAAAATGAAGCAACACATGATTGTAAGAGCCAAAAAAAGAAATGTCAATGTACTATATATAAAAAAATTCACTATGGACTGAATTTAGAAATATATATATATATATATTATTTGGGTATCTTTGAAGAAAAATAAATATATGTATGTGGATAATTTCCTTATTTATTATAAAAATTACTTAAGACTGGAAAAACCAGTAGCTAGAGCAGCAGTTATGTATTGAAAGCAGAGAGTTTTAAAAATTCCTAGTTTTCCCATTGATATTACTATTCGAAGATGACCTTTTACTTGTCTACTTACGACTCCAGATTACTTTCAGATTAACGAAAATTGTTTGTCTACAAAAACGAACTATAAACTGTTAAATGAAATATTCATCTTTGAGAAGCAAGAATGAAAGATAAAGAAGTGATATGAAAAGGACTATTATTATAAAAATACAAATAATGGAAATAGAAGTGGAATAGCTTTCATTATACATGAAATGTGGATGAATAAAGTAGAAATCACTAACTTATCAAACAGAATAGCAAGATGTTATAAAGGAAAGTAGTAAAAGCAGATATGAATTTGTGTTGATGATGCAGAGAATTTTTATATAAACAAATAACATAATGAAGATTTAATGTTAGAATAAAACATTAAAAATAAAAATGCAGTAAATAAATTTCATTGTGGAGACAAAAATGAAATAAGGCATAGAATTGAAGAAATTCCCCAGGAGATGCACTACATTATAAAGTCCTTTTGTTGAAAACCTTAAAAAATGAAGCATCTAAATAAAAACAAGATTGATTAACAGAAAATATTTTGAGACTATAACATGCTTAATAGATTCAACAAGAAAATTGATTTATTAGATGTAATAATATGCTAATGCAAAGCTGTATATACAAAAGGTCTTTTTTTAAATGCAATAATAATCACAGATAATATCACTAATTTAAAAAAACACTTTGATGAATTTAAGTTAGAATTTATACATTATTTAATTTAACAACACTTTAAAGATGGCTTTAAACTTGAATGAGATCAATAAAGAGATTAGATAATTTATTAAAAGATATAGAGATATGAATATAAACTGCAATTCAGTAATAAATTAAGTAACATATATAGAAAAAAAAAGAATATGAAAATAATTAAAAACAAGACATTCAGAACTAAATATATAAAAGCCTATAATATGGTATGAAAAAAAAAACTCATTGCCTTGGTAGATAAAGAGCCTTAAATATTCCCCTGCAAGGTCAAAGTCTTACAAGCACTTCTTCAATCAGTGATGTAAAAGACATTATTAGGCAAAAACATTTTTAGCCATTTCTTTCCCTTATTTTACTATCTAACTAAGAATATTATGTAAATCCAATATCTGAAGAAAAAAGTGTTTGTTTGCAATTCCTCAGAAAATGTTTCCAAATTCCACACACGTCTAAAATTCAGATGTGGGTGTGTCAGTTTGATGTATTAGCCAAAACAGCATGAAATCCTTATTTTCATTTTAGAAGGAAAGTGATTTCAACAATTAAGATCCAAAATTGTTAAGCGTTATGTACTAAAGATCTAAATGTTGAAGCTATATTAAATAACTAGAGAAATATTAAATGATATTGCTATTTAAGAAAGATGAAACAGAAATTAGGAATTACAAAGCTATCATTCTTCTATTTATTAAATGTAAGAAAACTGAACTCAAACTGGACCACATCAAAATCTTATTAAGGAAAATTGTTGATTAAAACTATTTTCCTTGGATTTATAGATTACAAAAGAATATTTGACTCAACAAGTATGACTGCTACTATTAAAGCTTTAGTACATTACAACATATAATCAGAATCTATTAATTTTTGCATGTCATTTGTGCATAAAAATTGTTTTGGGCAACTTTTCTCAAATAAAGCAAAAATTTGTGGACCAATATAAGATGAAAAATGAATAATTTGCAAACATGCATAATAGTAAAATGTCAAAAAAGTAAAACTTTCTATAAAGCACACTTAATACTAAGATCAATTTAAAATGCTTTCTATATATTATAAATGAAAAAAAACTTATTAGTATCAAGTGTTACTTACAACAAATATAATTAATATTTCTAAGTTTGCCTTAAATGAGTATATAAGTATAGATAAATATAAATTTCTACTCATTTTGATAATATTATTCACTTTGATCACAGGGAGTGTTTATGTACAATTTATTAATATGAAACCTAAATTAAAATTATGTATAAGGTACTTGATAGTATATAAATATGATATTAGTTAAAAGAGATGATTAATATCTACTTTAAAACTTTGTGGCCCAATCTAGAGCAAACATTATCTCGTGAGAGCTCCTAATTTGAAAAAGTTGCCCATGTTGTTACTGATGCGGTTTAACATATACTATTATAATATAAGCTCAAGTATTTATATGCAGAAGTATTCCCAGTCTTTAATAAATTTTATTAATGAGAAAAAGAACAAATGTATGTGTTACTATAATAAACTATGATTCAATAATCTATTCATAAAAATCCATTAATTTAGAAAACTTTTATTGGCAACATTTGGCATTTATTTATTCAATACAAATTTCACCCACAATTATTAATCTATTTATCTAGTTGTTAGCATCTTATATAATAATGTCCACAAGCCAATCTATTGCTTGATTTATTTGTTATATTGTGTAAATATATAATTGATCATCTTTAAATAATATCAACATTCTCACCCATTAGATTTTAAGCTTTATCAATCAATCAAGTTAAGCTTTTAGCCTTATAAATTATATTACACTTTGATCAATATCTAGAAAGAATATCTAACAGTTTCAATAACAAAAGATATAATATAAAGTTCTCCATTTTTGTAAAAATGGATTCACTGTTGGAAAAATTGTTTGCTTTTTGTTAAGTATTTTTTATATAGTTCATTAAACTAAATCTTGCTCACTATCAACTTATGTCTAGAAAATTTAACCTTTTCTATCATAAAATTCATTAAATATCATTATCAGTCAAAAAAATATCAGAATTTTATATGAAAAGACTTTATATTATTAATTCCAAAAGAAAAGTTACATTCAGCAATTGATTCTATATCAAATACATACTATATTTGAATTTCTTCCTCTGGAAATCTTTTACCCAGAATAGATACTCATCAGATCAGCAGAAACATTTTTCAATTTCAACAAACTAAGATTTATACAGTTTGGCTTCTTATTTTGTTCAACTGGTTATATGTTTGACGATGAAAGATGTAATATCACTGAAAATAGGTAGCTTAAACTTAAAATTGTTCAACCTATAAAAGAATTTCAGAAATGGATATTTCTTTCTTCCTGAAAATACTTTATCAGATCATATTTCATTCAGTGGCCCAAATGTTTCTGAATTACATTCAAAAGCATCAACAATTTGTTAAAATTTAACTCATTTTGATAAAGATTTTAAGAATAGAGCTTTCTGTAAAGTTTCAACATTCTTCGTCAATTTTAATTTTTTAGACATTTCATAGGCAAGTGGGCTGCTATACAAATATTTCTAATTTACATCATCACAGAAACTACATCTGATGTGAATATAATTATATTTTTTTAATGTTAAATCTTTTTCTTTATAAGGAAAATGTGTATTTTTTCATTATGTGAACCAAGATTTTTACATCTATTTTTTTATAAAGTTGACTAATGTGAACAAGAGTTATATATAATGAATGAAATTTAAGATTTTAAAGTATACTCCTCAATTTAAAATGTATTGTATCACAAACTACTCCTCAATGAAAAATGTCCGTTCATCTTCTCTCACCATATTATGTATTTCAAAAATTATCAGGCGAGCTAAAAACTTAAATCACACAAATTTCCACAATAGAATTGGTAGACTGATTTATATCATGATTACAATTGATTTGATTTTAAAGCTTGAATTTATTCACCATCAATCATATATATATATAGTGTTTAATCTATTAATGTGATACTATGCAATATAACTCAGAATGAGAAAAATTTGTTTTAATCTTATGTAATAAGTATGACTTTATTTGATAAGTAAATCCAAACAATCATAATATCTATATAGAAATTAGAATAATAATTCTGGCATGAAGACCTGCATGTTTCCAGCCGCCAGCTCAATTGACAATAATAAGTTTTTTAAATACATGAATAGTGAGAGAGGGTGGTCTGACACCCTTATACCAGGAGACAGTTCACAATATGATTGATTTCAAATCAAGAAATGAGCTAATAAAATTTGAAATTTGATTGTAGAATTTTTTATTATTATCTAAACACAGTGATTTAATAAAAAAATGACATGTTAACCGCTGTCATAGCACAACTGCTGAACACATGCAACTATTTTTAAAATTAAACAATTCAAAACAAAGCAAAACTCTCCATATAGTAGTGCCATCTTGTGCTAACAAGAGCAATCAATGGAAATAAAGTGACAATTATTATAAATACATGAATATGTGTAATCTGGATCAAAGTTCTTCAAAGATTAAATAAAATTGCCAAAATAAAAATATTAACATGAAAATGGCAACAGTTTCTTAATTACTTATTTTGAAAAATAATAGTAAATATAAAACTGCAGATTTTGGATATTAAAATTTGAATAATTCCTTTTTTTAATTATCTACCTAAAGATTGTCAGTTTTTCATCCATGAGTGAATGTATTGTATATCTCGGGTAATCAAAACAATCATCACATGACCTTCAAATAAGTTCAGAAGGCAATAACATTCTATTGTTGTTTTTTTGCTTCATTTGGCTGAAAACAAGTCAGAAACTATCAAGTCTGGCACTTCATTATTGCACTAAAATAAGTATGCCTTATGTTATTGCAAAATAACGTTTTAAAAAAAAGATTTCTGACTATACTGTGCGAAATGGCAAAAAAATACACTCCGAGGCAGTCCAAGTGATAAGGACTGCTTTTAATTTGGTACCAATTGATGTATTCCTAAAAGCAATAGAAAAAACAACAATACCAAAATCAATATTATATTTGCTTACAAACTTGCTAATAAATAGAGAAATATACACAACTTTAAATGAGAAAATGTCTTTTCCTTTTAATTCACACCAATCAATTCCACAGGTCTCTTCTTTGTTCATTGCTTTTCACTACGTACATAAATCCACTACTTACTTTGAAAAACGGCTCCTAGGGATCTATATACCCACACTTGGTCATAATGTAGACTGCATAGCCTACATGAATGATATAACAGTTTTTCTAACAATTAAAAAACAAATACAAACATTAACTGATACATGAATACATTTTCATTCATAAACTAGAATTTAACCTTGATAAAACATGCATGGAGGGTGTATATATATATAGGCAAACACATACAAATGCATTTCAAAGTAAATCTACAGCTTATTTAGGATTCCCCTTTCACTCGAGTTACAAGGCTATGCAAAGGCAAATACAAAACAAATTAATTCAAACAAAAGAATGGACCATAACCTCCCTCTCAAAAGCATATCTTTATCTATATTTGAAAGTATCATTTATAAACATGGAGATTATTGCAAAAATTATTTATACACTGATTATAGTCTTCTTAAAATCCATTACATCAAAGATTTATTCACTGTGTAGAAAACTTGCATGGGAAAAAAAAATAGTTGCCATCTCACTCAGGAGGATGCAGTATCATAGCAATCTAAATGGATTAGGACTACATTCTATTCAAGTATTTACTATGCAAAAAACTATTAATCTTATATCATGTGACAATATACTCACATTTAAAATTCACTCTTAAAATAACACCTACAAACCTCCGTACACAAAAAAACCTGCATACAGTCTGAGAACCTATTAAATCAATATCTAACCCTAACTTAACTTTTCCACAAGACAAATGATGCTACTGGAATACATTTATTGCTAAACACAAATTATTGCTTAGATTTGCCAATGCTAGGCATTAATAAGCAGCTAATGTGTAGATTTAAATATTGGACACTTGAGTCCACACTTTTTAATAATCTAGTCAAAATGAACATGTGCTCATTACCAATATTATATTTCATGAGATATAAGAGAACCATACTTCACATTAACACTATATGTGAGTTGTACCACAGATCAGAAGAGAATCAAAAACATATTCTTTGAGTGTAGTAGCCTGCAATACACGATCTTATATTACAAAAATTTATCAGAAAAAGAATGTCATTATAAGTTCAATTAGTCTTTTCCAAATGCCTGCTTCATGGAAATAAGAAGTACAACATACTATATGTGTTATGGTGCACTTATCTTTACAATAGGAATGCAAGAAATTTTAATACTTTTTAAAAAAAATAGAGATCCCCCCCCCCAATCAGGCATTTTCACAGCCATTTGTTCACTTATCCATCAGTGCTCTAACTTCTAGGAAGATGTATTTCCTGTTTTATTGTAAATATGTTTAATAATAGTGTAATTCACTGAATCCTATTGAAAATACTTGATATTTTTTGATTAGTTTTGTATTATTTTTTCTCTCTTTCAAACTGATACATGTGTGTGTGTATATATTCTTTAAACTGAAATATCTGTAGATACATATTTCCTTGAATAAAGTTCCTTCTAAAACTAAAAAGTTTAAAATGCTTCCAGCGCTTGATTCCACCAGGCTAGCACAAAGAGTAAAAAACTGGTTTCACTCAGATTATCAGAACAAGTATACGTATAACACACATATATAATTAACTTTAAATTTACAGAGCTCCCATGAGTTGTAGCTGAAGTCAAGGCAGGAGATCCAGCAGCAGTCTATCAGTTCAATAATGGAGTTTGAATTTCACATGGAGGAAAATGACCCACTTCTTTGTGTTGAAATTCATAGCCTTAAAGTGTTCTGGAAAACAGTTTGCTGATCTGAAACTCATCAAGCCCTAGACAGAAGGAAGCTCATAGTATGCCAGCAAATTACTTGAATACTTTCCCCTGATCATGAGAACAAGCCTGAATTATATTTTTCTGATGGACCAAAAACCAAGCTTACGAAGAGAAAGCTTGAAGAAATTGGTGTACATATGCTGCTGTTTATCTATGCACGCAGGGAACCACAGATAAATACGTCACGTGTATATACAGCGAGTTATTTTATTTTAATATTCCTTAAAACAACTTTTAAAATTAAAATTAATAACTTAAAGCAAAACAAGTAAATAATTTGCTTGAGTCAAATGTCTAAAAGAAAGACCATTTGATATATATATATATATATCTTTAAAGAAATTGTTTTGGTAACTCCTTTTTAAAAATGGCATTAAAAGAATATATAACTTAAATGCAAGCATAATTTTGTTTGAATTAAAATCAAAAAGCAAATCTTTTAGATTAATTTAAATGCATTGATAATTAATCAATCAAAACAGTCACTGGTTGAAAACTATTTTTTTTTAAAGAAAACAACAAAACTGTAACCATCAAAGAGTAAAACTTGTTATCAAAATAACAAATGAACTTCATGAAAATATAATCTTATTACTAAATTTTGATCATTTTTTATCATTATTAAATGTCAATTGAAATATATTCATGCAATTGTAAAATGTGCAGCTGTGCACATGTGTTATATGTAAACCACCATATAAAATTTTGTATATTAATCAGTCAATTACAATGTGATTTTTTTTTTATTATTGTATATTATTCAAAATCAGAAACCTTATCCTATAAGACCTTAATTTTGTTTTTATTGTTATCCAATAAACTTATTCAATTGTAAAAATCATTTCAGTGACTCAATTGGAAATAGTTATAGAATATTATGTAAATCATCTCTTGGTCACCATAACAGTAATAGAGTTTGTGTTCTCTGAGCTAGGTTCGAGTATAACAGATGAATATATGAATGGAGATGTGTATTTAGTGCTTTTGGGCATCCAAAGATGATCAATCATCATCCTCATTGGTGCAAAAGAGAGTACTCTTTAAAGCTCCTGCACTATATTTTATTTTAGTCTCATTAGAAGATTATAGTTGGCCAGTACAAGTGGCTTGAGCATTGATAATGATCAGCATGTTTTTGTATCCCAGTTATTGTTTAATTTTCTGGTTATGTATTCTAATGGATCAGCACTTAAGTGGTGCATCCAAGTTATGTTTAAATAATTTCCCAAGCTGGCAAAAGCTCAATAGTTATCCTGTTCTAAAGAAGACCCATTTCCAGTTTAGTCAGCAGATTGACTCTTGACTTACTGTATTAATTTATATTGACTTCTTTTGATGGTTCATGATGATGAATGGCTGGTGTTTTGAGTATTACTTACTTTTGTTTAGACTGATTTTTACTTACTATTACTTAATACTTATTTATAATGCTGTCTGGTGGATTTATAATTATACTTGTAGTTACTCTTCTGAGTTAGCTGGCTGATCTCTGAGGTTTCATGCTCTCCTTTAATATAAACATTAATATGTATTTTATATTTAAATTAATTTTAACTGAAATTCTGTACATGGGAGTGATAATTTGCCATCACCCCAGGTTCACATCTTTTCTTAGACCCCGCATCAGCTGATGGAAAAAGTTTTTCAGTGGGATTGTAGTGATATGTGAATTTGTATTTTTTATGTTAATGGTAGGTGAATGATTGAGCAGGGCTGCTTGGATACATTGTGTTCATGATGCTCCGAAGTATATTCTCAATACTATCCAGACCTAGGGATAGGTCTGAGAATAGTCCAGGGGGAATAAGCCTGGAGCCCATGAATATAATCACATGGTGATGAACAGGGCTGGCTCAGTGCCAAAAGTATTCTCTGGCTACTATTTATGGTTGGATGGGCTCTTGAGATACAAAAGTGGTAGTTCTTCAATTTGAGGTATTTTCTCGTGATGACATGGTGCATTGTGTACTGGTGGTCCATGCTTGAGCATGTACTTATCCTGACATTGGGGAGCTGCAATTCACGTATTCACTTTTTCCTCTCATCTTACCTACTTCATCAGTGTTATCCAATCAAGCAGAGATCCCTTCTTCTAATCTCATGCTCCCCTTAAATACATCTTACTTATATATTATTACCTTAATATCTCTTATAATATCTTATCTTACTTAAATTTTATTTTGAGCTGGGATTGATGTTCATTTTCCATCAATCTCCCTTTTACGACCACTTCCTACCACTCCATCCTGTTACAATATAGAAATTAATTTCTTTATTCATATTTATTATAGTACCATTCCTAAAACTTTGAAGTTGGCTTAAAGCCTCCAGTATTATTAGAGAAAAATTATACTACAATGCCTACTCCCTTGACACCATAGAAATGAACCTAAAAAAAAAAATTCCCACAATCTCATAATTTCTTTTTTGTAATAGATTCTTTTTAGTTATAGACAATTTCCACCATCTCTTAATTTCTTATTTGTAATACAAATTCTCTTTAGTTATAGACAATTCTAATCAAATTCAGTTTTTTTTTTTTTTTGAAAAATCATATACAGTACACAACTATACATTAAATTCTTTAAAATTATACCATTAATCACTATAACAATCTCGATTTTTACTTTGTTCTATATTATATCAAATATATTTTTATCATGTTTATGATTTTATATTACTCATTTAGAATTTATTGCACTATTACTGATATCTAACTTAGCAATAATAGAAGATTAACTACCTAAACTATAAATGATTTTTTATTATGTTTTAAAAACTACATCAACAAGTAAAATATAAATAATACTAAGTAAAGCAATTATCAAATATTATTCATTTATTTCCCAATTGTTTCCAATAACGTTAATTATTATTAACTGTTTATCAATTTTTCAATATTAGCATTGACTACGCTAATTGCATCTTATATCAATGATAATTATTTACTACTTTCTAGATAAATAAAATATGATGTAGTCGTATGCATGAGAGCAAAAATAGATGATCAAGTAATAGCAAATGAAATGTATTCCAAAAAGCTACAATGTGAGATTGCCAAGATAAAATCTGTTGACATTGTTAATTCTCAAATTATAATTTACTTTTATTTTTAATAATATATTTTAACAATTTGCATCTGTTATACACTTGATAACAAAATTTGCTAATAAACAGCCTTATATATAAATGTAATACAATACTAATTTTTTTAAAAAAGATCTCAAATATTAAAAAAATATCACACACATCTTCTCTTAAACACTCAAAATCTCATATGCAATTTTTAAACATCCAAAAAATGTCTATTATGCTTTTAGTAATTCATAAAATATCATGCAGATCTTGAACATAGACAAAACGTCATCTGTAGTTCTTTTTCAGAAATTACAAAAAAAAAATACAGTACGGTAATTAAAATATTATCTTTTCTTCCACCACAATCTCGTCATTTCTCAAGCCATGATAATAAACTTATTTAAAAAATAAATCCTTAGCATTTATTAAAAAAAATTAAGTACTTGTGTGTTTACCGGTAAAATAATTTCGGATAATAGAAAAAAAATATTAACAAATAAAATGGCAATATCATAAAATTGTCTCCCTTTAAAATGACAGTAATAAAAAACAACTATACTGGAAATATTAAATACCATACTGGTTTTCAGCCATTTTGTTTCGCAAGTTCTGTATGCCGCTGAACGTGTACGGTTTAGGGAAAAAAACAACTTCTATCCTTCATAAACCGGTAAATTCAGAAGTACCTTTATTTTTTATATTTAAATTAATATTTATTAATTAATTTTTATTTATTTTATAATTAATTTTTTGATTGGTTAGTCAGTAATTTTCCCAAAACGGAATTAACTCCTATCACCATTATTTTGGTACGTTAATAGTATGTTATTTCAATTTGTGAGTTTGTTTTGATACGCAATATATGTATAAAAACAATTATCTTTTGCTTTAATTTATATTAGAAAATGAGTTTATTGTAAGTAATATATATATGTGATTATAGATTTTTCTTTATTTCGTACTGAAGTATACAGTAATCTGCAATGAAGTATTTTTTTTTTTTTTGTCGTGTCCCGGTTAGGCCCTATGGAAATATGGATACCCTACCTAAAAATACGTTTTATTTTTAGAAATTAAATATGAATTTCTATTTTAACAAGTTAAAAAGGTATCCAAAATTGCCTCCGAAAAAAAAAAAAAGACTATTTGGAATAAGTTTTATATAAAAACAATTTACACTGGGTAATAACAAATGAATAGCGCCTAAATAAGAGTACCACTTGCTGCTTTTTAAGGTAACATTTTGGCTAAATGGTTTCTCATAATCTTTTCTAACACCTAGTTATGTATGTTTATATTTGGGCAAGTTAACACGTGATTTGTGGCATCACCGTGCATTGGTGAGTAGTTTAAGTGGGGTTGAGTTTTTCTGGAGACATTCAGTACTCGTATTGGATGATGGAGGGGTCAAAAATAAAAATATAACTAGAACACCATCATCACAAACCTTCAGGAAAGCTTAAGGCAATTTTTGTGAACCCTGTCAAAAGAAAATAAGCATTCCAAAAACAGTGCTCTTTGTGAAACCATTTGAAAGTAGTCAATTCAAAATGTCAAGTTGATCTGATAGAGATATAATCGCAAGCAGATGGGGTTATAAATTTATAATAGTTTATCATGACCATCTTACAAAATTTGTTCAACTAAAAGTTTTAAAAACAAAATATGCCAAGGAAGTTGTTTACCAATTATTGGATGTATTTACAATATTTAGAACATCTTGCAAAATGACAATGGCTAAGAATTTGCAAACAGAATTATTGAAGATGTCTGTGGAATGTGGGATGAACCGTTCATGGAAAATAGAGACATAAACAGACACAAGGCACAGTTGAAAGAGCAAGACATTGGAAATATGTTATCTACCTGGCTTGGAACAAACAATACAACCAAATAATCAGAAGAATTAAAATTTATGAAAAATAGAGCCCATCACACTGGAATAGATTGCAATTCCTATGAGGCTATGTTTGGTTGTAAATCTAGAATGGGTTTGAAAGCATAACTTGCCAGTTGAAACTTTCTCAGAAATCATTAGTGAAGAAGACTTTAAGATGATACTAAAAAATCAATCCAATAGTGATGCTAAACTCTAGAGAATTACCTCAGAAGAGAATTGCGATATTACAGCAGAGAATAACGATAATGTGGAAAACTTGCAGTTAATAAACCGATGAAGATCTGAACAAAAATAGAAATGAGAGTGTTAGCCAAATCATAGATCAACCATATTTTTCTAAAATATTGGCAGCATTGAAAATAGTGAACGGACCAACGAAGATTATTTTTCCCACTTGATGAAATCTGTAAAAAAATCCAAGAAGTTTGAAGCTCTGAGTCTGAATTAGCAAGCTAAAAAAATGTTACAACTTTCGAAGGCTAAATTTCCAATTGCAAATGTAGGAGAATGCATTCGGATAAGGATCCCATACATAGATACGGCTAAAATTGATAACCAGAATATTATTGCTGTTATAATGTCAATTAAAAATAATAATAAACTCATTACGAAATATGGCATTTTAAACCAATTCCATGCCAGGAATAAATTTACAGAGAAAATTTAATTTCAATTAATGATGTTTCAGATATGGAAATAAGTTTGTGATTGTGACTTATATTATTGCAAATGTAAAAAATCAAAAAAAATTTGCAATTCTAAATGCCACAAAAGCTCTTCTAGCAAAAATAAATAAATTTATAAAAATGTGAGTTTTCCTATTTGTTTTGTATTCCTTATTTGTATAATTTTATCATAATTTGATAAATAATACAATAAATAAAAAATCACTAAATATTAAAATAAATAATATACTATATATTTTTATTGCATTTACCAGACTCCTACTAGTAATTATTAATAATTACCTGGTCATTGTGATTTATATGTATTTATCACTTTGACCAAAGGACCGTGATAATTATTAATAATTACCCCGTCAATGTGATCGTTATATATTTTTTATCAATGACCAAAAGAAGTAATTATTAATAATAACCAGGTTTATTACTTTTACCATAACATATATACAAATACCTACGCATCATAATTAGAAATGCAAGATGGTCGACTCGACAATGAAAGAATAATAGTGGAAAGAAAGATGAGTAGGTAAATACTAATTATTTATCTATATAAACTTGAAAGGATTAAATAATTTTTTTTGTAAATGCATGAGACAATACCATTTAAAAGCTAAAAATTTTAAATTTCAAAATATGTCTTATTTATCTTAAAAGCATTTTTGAAATAAAATATTCTAATACTACCCTAAAAGTTTAGGGAAAATGGCATTGAAAATCAATATTGTCTTCAGTGTCATGTAGAATAGCTTTATGAATTAGTTTGCCCACCATTTCAATAGACTATACTTCAAAACTTAAATTCAGAGTTCTCTAAATAGGATTTATTGTTTTGAAAGTAAATTATAAATTTAATCTTGAAATTTTGCATATATCATTCTAGTTTAATGAAATGTAATAATAATGATGAAAAATATTCATAATTATTAGTGAATTGCATTAAAATAATAATAAATATATTTAATCATTGGCATATAAAGATTTTTACATCTTTATATTCAACTCAGTTTTGTCACTACTCCTATATTAATTCATAATTAATATTTTACAGAGTTATTTTTTATAAATACATTCATTCCCATGCATGGTTTAGTGTAAGGTTAAGTTCATGAATCACAATTTATAGTTCTGTCACTTACGATGCTCAAACTTATGAACTCCCAAACAAGAAATCATGCAATTATTTTTATAAGTGCATTTAAGCACTATTTAACTAAAGTTTAAGATATATAAAAATCAGATTCTGAATGTAATCTTTTGCTCTGGCATTGTTATCCGTTCTATAACATAAATATTCCCTTGTTTCTTTACCTTATCTGTAACATCCCTAATTCTACATCTCCACATCCTAATTAGTGAGTCCCCTATCAAAACTGTCTCATAGTTTACTTTCTCTACTTCATCCATTACATTCTCTTTCACCTTCTGGATTTCCTTATCTAGTTCTTCCTTATCGTTTCTGTTCATTAATTCCTTGATCTGATCACACTTCATATAGTAACAGTCAGAAAACGTGTGACTCGTAAACATAGTGCAGAACTCGACCACCACACAGAACAGCAGCACCATCGAGGTAGCGAAGCCACCCGTGTTACTGAGTTCGAACATAGTTTATCGGTTCCACAATACAATCCACGAAACAACGCATCTGATGCGACATTAGTAAATATTTCCTTAGGCACGGTGGTCAGGGATATGCAAGAGATTCATGATTTTATTCTCGAGTTAGCCAATAATCAAACTAATATTAATTAAACATTCATATTTACATAATCGAGGAAATATTATATAGAATGGGTATCGAATAAATAAAACGTAACTGCAGATGTATAGTTTAAAATTATTTATTAATACATTTTAATAAAACAATCATTTACTAATAATATTTTATGGATTCAAAGCTTCAGTAGTGGGATTTGCGACATGATTATATTCTAAAGAATACATTTATTTATTTAGACATTATTTTATATTGAGGACTTCAGTAGCGGTATTTCCGATACTGTAATGTTTACAAAAGGAATATATTTATTTGTTTAGACATTATTTTATCTTGAGGACTCAGTAGCGGTATTTCCGATACTGTAATGTTTACAAAGGGAATTCACTTATTTGAAGGCGTAATCTAGCTACCTAAAATTCTCGAGTAAGTATTTCTAATGCATGCCTGGAGGGATTTATACCTTTGCAATGCAAGAGTCTAAAGTAAGATTTAAGAGTAGCGGCGGACATATATTTATTTAATTAAAATATTTATTTTATGACTAAGGGCAAACATTTATTTGAGAGTGAATTATGAAGATAATGCAGAAGCGGAATGATATATAGAATAATGAAACTAAGTAAAGGAACACATGGTACGCTTTAGAAAGGCGATATGGAATGGCAGTATATCGAAACTGCAATGCCGTGAATGAGTTTATAAGAATGTCGGGCTGGTCTCTGCCATTGGCCTGACGAAGTAAGGTGTCCCATAAGCATAACCAGGGACAAGCGGTCCGTGTCGCAGTTTGCCGGCTGGCTGCATGACGTTGTCAAGTCCTACGGGAGCACCCATTATGCCCGCTTGTGTAGGACGACTGGGGTTAATTTCAACCCTGAAGAATCCGGAAATTTTACGGCAGAATGGGTCATCGCGTCTCTAAAACATAACACATGTATAATGTATAAACGATTATGATGAGATTTAAATAGATTTCTAACTCGGCCCTACATTATCAACATTTACTAAAGAACATTGGCGACTCTCAAAGAAATGTAATTTTCTAGAATTATTCATTAAGATTTAATAAATACAAAACCTATATAAACTGGGAGTTATTACAACTAATATGCCAGCCATTTGCGAAGTAGTAGACCCTGCATTACAATAAATGATGCACTGAATGCGTGTCGATTTATATGAAAGTTAAGTTATTTAGGAAAGTAAATATTAATGAAAATTTGACACGCATTCATTGTTTTAAGCGATTATAGATTTAAACTTTGAAAATTGAAACAATTATGAGCATGCAATAATTAAATAATAACTATAGATAAAAATGTAGATTATAGAAATACGCACCCAAGAAAGATAGAGTGAGGTAAGCTACATTATTAGAGACATTTACACATTACATTAATTATTCAATTTTAGTTATACAAATGATAGTTTTTACATTTTATAATTTAGATAAGTAATATGAAGAAGAGCTATAGCATGTTATTAGAGTACTCTAGAGTTTGAACACAGACAGGTACCTGTTTTATAAGAAGTTTTCTGATTCCATTAGTTTAGCAGCAAAAAGTTCACGAGTGGCAATTCTTTCTTGTATTTAGATATTTCATTTACTTTCACAGCAGCAGCAGCTTTCTCATTTATTTCAGGCAGCAGATCTTCATGGTGAATTTATGACGGGCAATGGAAAGTTCAGCATCCGATAGGCCATCTCCCGATGGAGAATAATCTAGGTGCTTTACTCGGTCATACCTTAGCAGGAACAAATTATTTTTATATTTTTGGAGACTCAGTGATCGAGAGCAAAGCTAAAGTTGAAGTGAATGTCTCCAGCAAGTCTAAGATGGCCTCTTTTCTTATCTTGATCTCCCACATTTTTGTTAAGATATTTTTAGGTTCTACTTAATCTGCCCTGAGGATAATCAATGCATTTTGTTGGTTTTAATTAAAGAAAGCTGCCGTTCTATTGTTTCCATTTTACATTTACTAATTACATTTTGGGGAATTTTTCTTTAATTAATCTATTATCTAACACTGACCGATGCTTTTAAATTTCAAAGACAAAAAGGGAACATAAGATTATTTTAACTTTTAATTAAATATTACATCAGATTTTTTTAGAATTATTATTAAACGAAATTTAAACAAAGCAATAAATACGAACTTTATAATCCAAAATAATGATTAAAATTATACAAAATTATATAACTAAAAGAAATCTAAATTATATTATTTTATCCCTATTTATTGCCTTTAATTTGAGATCGACATGTGTGCGTGTTTATGCTGAATTCTACATATATTTATACATTTTTAATATTGCTACACACACAATTCGATACCAAAAAGTTTAAATTTGGGCGGGATAGACCGGTCAGTGAGAGACGACAGAAAAAGGTGAAACTTAAGATTCGAATATGAATCTTACTGTTTCAATATCTAATGCTTTTAATTTTACTTCTACATCTTTTACCTCTTTATTTTATTATTCTTTGCCTAACTATCTCCATTACACTATTTATCTCTTGTCACTCCCTTAAATATATGCTCTATCTTCCTTATTTATATTTTTTTCCATTTCTTCTGATTTTTTTTTTAATTATCTACACTTTCAAATCATTTTTTCCTTTCTTTTATCACATTTATACATGATCTACACAACCATACATCTGTTATATCCTTCCTAGTCTTTTTTTAAGCATTCAAATGCAAAATCTTATAACATATGGTATACATTATCACTGCATGCGTAATTTTTTTCTGACCATTATACATACATTGTGGGACACAAATGCAATCCATATTTTTTTATTTTTCACTTCCCCAATTCTCTATTTAAATTTATGATTTTTCTACTACTTGTCAAACCTCTTTATACAAAAGGAAAAAAACTTTTTTTTTAAATGCCAATCAATAAACACAATTCAAAAATGATATGTAAATAATTGCCATCTTTATTTTAAATTTGAAAGGAGATGAATTATATTTTAAGCTAACAACACTGACTGACTTGTCAAATTAAGCTATGTCTGTTTTATTTAAGTATCATTATAATTTTGTTTACTGAGATAGATATATGCATTAATTTAGTTCACTGCTTTACTTATTTAATTCATAAATGATATATAAATAAAGAATTAACATCTTTATTTTTAATTTGAAATTAGTTGATGATGGTAGTAAATCTTCAAAGTACTTTGTCACTTTTTATTTCATTATTTACATTCCAAATATTGGAAAAATTGTATCTCTCATCATATGAATTGTATTTTGAGCTAACAACTATTTCATCTGCCTTGAAGTCAAATGACAAGGATCATATTTTTTTTAGATAAATACCCTCATCCAATCCAGTTTATGTTAAAGTTCAAAATACACAGGGTAGTGTTATATAGCTTGTTTTTCTGAAGAAACCTTGTGCACACCAATAATTATATATTTAAGCAAACAATTATTATCATTATTTTAAATTTGATATTAATGAATCATTGGTAAATATTAAAAATGATGTTTACCACAATTTTTATATCAATTTATTGTAGTGTCACATAATGAAAAAAATTGACGGGAGAGTCAATCACTTTCATGGAAAGTTTGAAAGGGCATTCATTTGGAACATTTGTCTGAAAATGATTTTTTATGTTGTTGCAGTTGAAAGCATTTACTAATACTCTTACTTATAGAACATATTGAGAAAATTGAATACAACCTTAATGTATTTTTAATGCTAAGCATTCTTATCAAAAGCAACCATAATAGTTAAAGAAGCCAAAGAAAGGAAATACAATATTGTACATTTAAATGGGAATATTTCTAAGTGCATTATACTGAATACTATTGTTACTTCTGAAAAGTGCTTCACTATTTATGTACTTTTTTGTCTTTATATCAGTGCAAACTATTTATATGTTTTTACGTTTAATATCATGAACAAATATCTTTCTGATCTAAGAATACTGTTGTAACTGTAGCATTTATTTTAGTTTTATTTATTATCATCATTTATTGATTAACTTTTTATAAAAAATGCTTTATTATTTATACATTTTCTTATCTTTATATCAGTGCAAAACTATACTTTTTTAGATTTAACATCATGGGCAGATAAATATCTCTGTGTCCTAAAAATCTGTTGATAGTATAGCATTTCTTTTAGTTTTATTCATTATTATCATTTTCAAACATTATTGATTCATAAGATGAAGATCTTATTAAGTTTAGTTCAATTTCTTTGAACCATAGACTTTCTTTTCCACACCATACTAGTAACATTCTTATTTTCCATCCATTTCACATGTGATTACTTTCAAGATCTTTTGCAACTATTGGGATCCAATTTCCTATTTTAGTTGTCCATCTACTATTATTTACATTTTCTACCTATATATGTATCTCAGCTCCATTTCAGTCTCTCAATTTTTTAAGTAACATTATTAATAACTTTGTTCTGTCACTTAGGTATTTTGTTTTCAATCATTTCTTGTTATTATTCTGAATATTCATTTTTACATTTTGATGAATCATCAGAATTTGTGCTTTTCAATAGAAATTATATTTAAAGTTTATCTCAGTTTTGAAGATGTACTTTACAATTATAATTTAATTCATTTGAGGAATATGCAATTATCTTTGGAAGTAATTCAGGTCATGTATTTTATTTATTATATCTAGTTATCTGTTTATATATTTTTTTAGTTTAGAGTATGTATGCTTCTATGTAATCTATAAATAAAATTAACCTAATGAAAATTAAGTACATTTAAAATAAAACCTTAAAAATATTTTTATTTATATTCAACATTTGTTTTATATAACATTTTAGAAGTGTATTTTTGTTTGTTTCATTATTTAATCTAGTTTTGACAAGTGATATAATTAAAGTATAACATAAATCATTATGTTTAAAATAAATAATTTATGTATATTTGTAAAATATTAGTTGTATTTAAATTGATTACTTTTCATGTGTGGTGGTAACAGAATTGGGAGCAAATTAAAACTGACTTATTTAATGTTTATATTGTGCCCTTTTGTATGGGTCACCATCTAATTTTCGTGCTAATCTGTTAAAAAATTTTGAATTTAAGATATATGTGAATATGTGATGTTAATTTTGCTTATGGTAATATTTCAAAAAGTTT